>PVIH01018075.1:15000-39699 GCA_004025045.1 Sigmodon hispidus | reverse complement strand
TGGGAGGGGGAAGAGACCTTGAATAAGGATATATAGGGAAAGCTGAACACAAAGAAAATATATGTGTAGCAATCTTATTTGTATTTCTACCCTTGATAAGCCATGCTTATGATTCTTATCCTCTGTATAGTTATTGTTAACTCTTCTGCATTTTAAATTCTTTTTACTGTTTTTTTTTTTTTGATAAATACAAAATAAAAAAAAAAAAAAAAAAAAAAAAAAAAAAAAAAAAGAAAAGAAAAGAAATTGAGTGGAGTGGCCAAGAAAGACATCTGATGTTGACCCTTGAGTTCCACCCACCCACATATGTGCATGTGCCCCACCCCCATAACACACACCCCATCTTGAAGAAGAGCACAGTCAGCAATCAACAAACATGATTAGCTCATTAATTCCTGGCCAGTTAAATTTGGCTTTTTTTTTTTTTCCCAGGAGGAAGTGAGATTGTCTCTATGGAGCCACACTTTATGGGAAGTTAATGAATTCATGGAGAAAATGTTTACTAAATTTTGAGAAAAATACTTAGAATAAAATTTTATTTTAGTCAAAAACTGCATTCATTCAACAATAGACTTTGACTCACTGTGTTTGCCAAAACAAGATCATTTGTCTGGGCTCAGCCTTCACCAGAAATATTGGGAGGTTCAACTTTTGCTCTAAGCATCATATTCTTTCATTTTTGGTACTGTGACAATTTATATTGATTGTCAACTTGAAAGACTCCAGAATCACCTTTGAGATACAGTTCTGTTGTGTTAACTGGGACATGCAGTTGCACTTTAAATGCTACATTTCTGTACTGAACATAAAGGAGAAATTCATCTGAGCACCAGCATTCAGATCCCTCTGCTTCCCAACTGTGGATGCCACAGGACCAGTCTAAGGCAGCAACCCATGGGATTGTGCTACACATCTCAAAAAAGTGAAAACTATGAATTTCCTCACTGACATTTTGGGGGATAGTTTCCTAGGTGCCATAGATGGTGCTTAGATGATCAACAATATTAACCAACACAGGTCCTATCTCTTCTAACTAAATCTGAACTCTGTGAAAGAACTCAAGTTCTCCTTTGAAGTCCAGTGCTCTAGGGAAGGTTAAATGATGGGCAGATGTTGAGCATTGCTTCTAGTTTGTATCAGCCATAGTTCTCATTGGTCCAAGGATAACTGAAGGAGGAGCAGTTTGACTTAGAAAACAACATGGTCAGAGTTTTCTTCACCTACACAATGTTCGTCTACTTCTTCATGCACTATCAGTTTTTCCAGAGGTTGATTCTGTTTCTCCTAGCATTATCAGGCTACTTGTGATTTCCTTAAATGTTCTCAACTTTATTTAAATAAAATAAACACTACTACATTTGAAAATACATGTAGATATTTTAAAATTACATGACATTAAGATATTGACAAAAGATCTTATGGTGAGAATGTTTAAAACTCCTTAAGTTACCTGCCATGTGGATGCCCTGATGTGGTGCGAGGGGGAAGGAACTTTGAATAAGGATATACAAGGATAGAAAGTGTGACTTCTTTGTTCATAGCAATAAAATAAAAAAAGAAAATATCATTATGGAACTCATTATGAATAATTAACATATACTAATAAAAAACTTACAAAAAAACTCCTTAAGTTATGGAAATGTTCTATTTTCAATGTCATGACTAGACTATAAATAAAAAGTAGCAAACAGGAAGAAGAAGTCTGCATAGTTTCTGAACATGTTTTGATCACCCAGTTTTAAATAGACAGTTTCTTTACTTTTGCATCTGTGTGGCCCTGCATATTGAGGCAAGGGGTCTATGTTAATATAGTTGTTAGTCTCCCTACTTTATTTTAAGGTCAGGTTCTCTCTCTGGGCCAGAAACTTACTAATTGTTTAGACTTTCTGGTGAGCAAGCCCTAGTGATCCTCCTGTCTCCACTTCTCAAGTGATGACAGATTCACCTTGCTGTAGTCAGCTTCCACACAGTGCTAGGGATACAAACTTTAGTCCTCACACTTGTGTTGGGAGAATTTTTTTAAGGAAACTATTTCTGAAGCTCTTTTTCCACCTATGTTCTCTTTTTGTGACACAAGGAACTATATGATCACTTCAGTCCAGCCTGAGAATGCACTGGCCTCAGAGGGAACACCCTGAATTTTTGTGTTCAGAGTTGCACAGGGCTGTAGGTACTTTGCTATTTGAAAGAATTCATCATTCTTGTTTAGATACTGTGCATTGAGCTTTGTTAACTGTTGTATACAACATTTGAATGGATAAAATCTTCATGACTCCATCTTTAAAAACAAACATGAAAGGCATCAAATCCTTGAAGGTTTCTAGCATCACTTTCCCCCTTACTGGCTTCTTAGTTCTGTGATGTGAAGTCCCAATTCAGGGCAGTAAATACATTTCTGTAGCTCACTTGAGCCTGTTCAAAGAGCTGCTATTGGAACACAAAATGCCCTAGTTTTGCTCATTTACTTTGTACACTTGTAAAAACAGGAATAAACCAGTTCATGACCCTCACTCAATTCTGACTCCATGCTAAATCAATAAAAAATGCTTTGGGAGGAGGAAATTCTTTTGTATCTTTAATATAAAGCAATGAATTCTAAGTCACTTTTAAATATTAGCATAAAACTTCAAAACTAATTTCTCTATGGGAAACATGCTTAATGCAGAATATGTCCTAAGAGTATGATCCCTAGAATTTAAATTTCAGTCATGTTACTAATATCTCTGAAATCCAGCATTCACTGTCTTATACCCACTTATGTGCCATTGCATGATGCCTGTTGCTAAGCAACCATTTAATATGTGTTCAATTGTTCAGCCAGTGAATTGGTAAGTTAAAATAATGGATTCTCAAAGGTAGACTTTTAAATATTTTTTTATGATTATAATTATACAATTTCTTTCTTCCTTTCCTTGCCTCTAAACCCTCCAATGTATAGCTCCTTGCTGTCTTTCAAATTCATGTTCATTTTCCTTAATTATATATATATATACATATATACATACATATATATATCTATATATATATACCTAGATACATAAATACACCATAGTCTGTACAGTGTTACTTTCATGTGTTTTCAGAGCTGGCCATTTGGTTTTGGATAGTCAGCTGATGTGCTCTACTTGAAAGAAAGTATTTCTTTTGATCTCAACATTTCTTAGTTCCCTGTAGTTTATTGTTTGGTGCTGAGGCAGTACGGGCTTTCCCCCATCCACTTTAGCATGTCTCTGTCTGTCCTGGTTAAGCTCATGTTTATGCAGTCATGTTCTGAGATTTTATGGTAGATAATTGGTACTTTAATTAACTTGATGGTTTTGTTCCTATTTGCCATCTTTTATATAACACATATTTACCCATCTATCTAATCTATCATGTATTTGTCTACTTACTTATTTATTTATTAATATATATTAATATACATAATATATATTAATATACAATATATATGTAATATATACCTAATAATAATTATTTCAACTAAATAAGATTTATAAGACCTAATATGTGTTATATCCTAAGCAATAATGACTCCTTTTCACACCCAAAACTGTTTATTTAGAAGTTTCTATGATCTAAAAGTTAAAGTTTCAAAGAAATAAATATCTCATTACTTGTATACAAATTTGCCATAATTTCTTCATAAAATTATCAACTATAATAGTGCATAAAAGATGAGCCAATAAACATATAGGTAGTAAGGGGGTAGGGGAGCAAAAGGAGAAGCTAGAAGTTGAGTGTATAAAATTGGAAGGTCACCAATTAGCAATGAGCCTCAAGAACTTTTGAAGAAATGATATTCAACCTGCCACGAATAGAGATGCATTTGCCATGCCATCTATGGAGAAAGCCCCCTTGGAAGCACCTAAAGACTCAATGTATCTGTTTTACTTGTAAAATATGTTAAATTATTTATAAACAAGGCAGATGATTGTCTGTGTCAACCAGACTAAAATGACCACCAAAATTCTGAATAGAGTCACAGAAGGTTTAGGGTATCAGAGAGAGAGAGATGTTCTGTGCTCAGTCTTGGCAGAGCTTGAAGGAAACCAGTGAAGTTGTAGTAAGAACACAACTTGTCTTACCAAAGAAAGGTCCAGAGGCATGTCATTAGTATGAATGTAAATGTAAAACTCCATGTTTTAATTGGCCAGTCTGAAAGCAATTAAGAGATACTGATATCTATATCTCTATGAGGCTGCATTATAGTTGATAATAAGAAGTGTACTTTGTTTCTTTTTTTCTATTATTTCCTATACTATAATGAAGAAAACACTTTCATATGAAGACTTAGGTTCTAGTTGACATATAGACATAGGAAATCAAGAACAGATTTCCAACATGCAAGAAGAAGAAAGGCATTGTGGTGAAGTAAAGCAGCGCAATGAACAAATGGCAGAAAAGTGCTTTGGAGATAGAGGATCTCATCTCCATACGGCCCCTAACTATCTCTTCACAATAATTTTTTTGCATTTCTGACTCTTCTGTATTGCACATGCTTTGTTCATGACTTAAAAACTCTAATATGTATGCCATTTTTGTATTATATTTTATTTTTAGATTTATTTATAAAATAAAGTCTTTTTTTTATCCATGTATCCCCTTGCTCCAGCTCCCTTCCACCTCCCGACCCCTCCCTGTCAAAAGACTGTGTTAGGTGTTCCTCTGGAAGGAATGGGCTCCAAAGTGCCAGTCCATACATAGAAACACAGTCTGAACCCTCCCATTGAGGCTCCACATATGGCTCATGTCAGTGGACAGTTCCTATTCTTGGAGGGCCTAGTTCCTTTTCCTGATGAATCCTTGTGGCTGTTCTTCATTCATTGAGCTCCCTAGAGCTCCAGCCAGCCAACACTGTGAGAATTGTTCTCATAATTCCTATCCCTTGCTCATATAGACTCTCTTTCCCTGCTCTCAGCTGGACTAGGAACTCAGGCCAGCACTCAGCCATGTATGCCTGCCTCTACTTCTATTCATGTTATAACCTCTGTCCTAGTTAGCTTGAGCAATACACTGGACACAGTCCAGAGTTATCTCACTTAGAAGATTGTCTTGGCCATATTGGCCTGTGGGCATGATTGGAAGATACTTTTTGACAGATAATTGATGCAAGACAGCCCACCCTACTCTGGATGACACCGTCTCTAAATAGTTATGTTTGGGCTCTACTCGAATGTTAGCTGAGTATAAGCCAGAAAGCAGAAGAAAAAGTGAACTAGCAAAGCATTCTTCTTTCATGACTCTTGACTTGTGTTTATACCCTGAATTTGTTAGGTTGTGAATTTGCAGTGCATGCCAATTCAACTCCTTCTTTCTCAGGTTTCTTTAGCTCACCACATTTATCAGAGAAAACAAAAGAACAAATACATTAGCTCAACTACTTTTATTACAAGAAAACTTTCTTAATCTAGTTGTGTGACTTCCTTTGAGAGGCAAACAAACTTCTATTCACCCCAAATAAGAAGCCTGTGGCAGAACACAGAAACAATCCCACCAAAGTCCAGCTAAATGAGCACATGAATTATACTATTACTTAGGAAAGTATGAGTGAGGGGTTAATTACAAGAGCATGCAGCCTGAAAAGCAGCTGCATCATTGAAACTCCTATCCATGTTGAATGATGACTCACAGAAGCTTCGCCCCTAAAGATGTCTGAATAACTTTCAGGAAGACTGAATGGTTAGAGAGTCTCCTCATCCTGACAATTGTAGGCTTGTGAATATTTTAAGTTTTGAGAACTCCTTAGAAACTTGAGGTATTTTGCTTCCTGAAACTTAAAAGTTTCATTTATATCCTGAGACTTAAGAAGCCTATGGGAAAGAAATGCTTTAAATGGTAAACAGCTACAACACAGAAAGTGCTTTAGATACTGTGGGCCCTGTGCTATGTATATTATAACTCTCCAATCATATATTTTAAAATCTATGTTTCTTATTTTTAGTTTCCATGAATGCTTTATTTTTTTTAGAGTACAAACTCTACTATTCAGGCATTTTATTGTAACCAAGGGAGAATTTATTATTTTTATTATTACACTTTTTCTCTATCCTAGAGAATTTCATACACGTATATAATAAAATACAATCTTATTTCTATGCTTGCCTTCTTCAGTTCACCTCATTTCCCTATATGACCCCTCCAAAGTTCACTTATGCATGGGGTAAAGATCCTCTTTTGAGGATGACCATTGCTCTAGTGGATGGCCCACATCAGACCACTAGTTGCACAAAATGTATGAAAAACTCTTACTCATATTTCTGGGAAAGTTTTCATATTCTATGTTACCTGCTGCCTTTAGAGTGCCAGCATCCCCCTCCATTTCCTCACAGCCAGGTGTCTCTCTGTTGTGTAGGATAGATCACCTGAAACCACTGAATTTTAGAAAGGCAGGGAAACATACAGAGACCAACACTTCTCTGAGAATCCTTTTCTACCACTTTTTAATATGTTTTCTCTTGAGACAGGGTTTTTCAAAGAACCTGTAAGTGCAGCAAGCAAGTCCCAGAAATTCTCTTGTCTTCACATCCATAGCTTGGAGTTCTTGGTGCCAATATTTATGTAAAGCTTTTATGTAGATACTAGGGATTTGAAATAAGATTGGGCTGGGTTATATTCCCAGCTCTAATGCTGGACATTTCATCAAGGTAAGTTTATTCCATCTACAGTGAGTTCTGAGGGCAAAACCACTTTGCTTGCCTTCTCTGCTCATATCTCCATTTACAACAGTTCCATTTATATTTTATCCTTTTACAACATTTTACTTTTATAAGCCTGGGTCATTCAGCTCTGCTTGGCTTGTTTTATGACACTTAGAGATTCAAATATTATAAATGGTTTTTGACATATAGTAAATGTCATGTTACATCCCAGAGCTGACTCTGTTTTGAGCAAATTTGTGAAATCTTTTGTGCTTTCTTTTTAATAATAAAAAATTTAGGAAACCTTCCTAAATAGTTCTTGTGAATTAGCCCTGTTCTTTTCTTTATGTCAAAACTTGCTGACCGTTGTGCAGTCAAGCTAAGACTGGTTTTGCACTTCTACCTTTGGCTGGACAAATTCACTGGAGTGTTTGCAAATTAATGTGTAAAGTTAGTTTTCAAAATGTCTGAAGAAGGGGCTAGTGTGTAGCTCAGTGTTAAGAAGAACTTTCTGCTCTACCAGAGAACCCTCAGTTCAATTCTCAGAAGCAATATTTGGTGGCTCACAACCAAATGTAGGGGACCTGATGACCTCTTCTTGTCTTTGGAAGTACTTTTAACAAACGTGGTAGTATGCAATCAATAAACACATACACACACACACACACACACACACATACACACACACACACACTCACAAATCAAAATAACATTTGTTTTGGAATTTGGTCACTATCTCAGGTAAAACAGACTGCAAGATGGCGTGTGTGTATAGGATCAGAAGGACAGAGAGGAATATTAAACCCATAAGTGGCCAACATTTCTATGAATTATTGGGATGAGGTTTACTACAACAATGAAATACAAAGATTAACATTCCTCCAAACAAAGAAATAAAACGTAAACTAACATGTGTCCAGGAGAAACATTAAAATGTATTATGAGAAAAAGTCAGAAACCAGTGCTGATCTTTCAAAGTCATTCACAGCACTACCCTTAAAATGGCTAACAAATAAGCCTATAATGAGTTCATACATGGCTTTTAACAAAAGAGAAATTACAGGCTTTAGAGAAGCTAGTACAGGAACAGTTACATGCTCAGCATATGGAAGAATCAACCAGTCCTTTGAATTCTCCTGTATTTGTTATTAAAAAGAAATCTAAAAAGTAGAGAATAGTAATATATTTAAGGGGAATAAACAAGGTGATCCACCCAAGGGGTTCTCTATAATAGAAGCAATAAAGATAAAATCATTTCACCATTACACCATTAACAATTTGCACTTGATATTGAGAGACGTCAGTCTCAAAATTTAGTAATGGGGAGCAAGTTTAAGAATTCTATTGTATGTTGTGGTGAGTATAGTTAATGACAATATATTTTAAGCCAGGTGAATTGGCAAAGGCCTGTTATCACAAAACCTGGGAAAGTGCGACAGAAACATTTGTTAAAGTTAATGTGAACTGAGACCCTGAGATACTGAGACCCCTGTCTGAAAAAAGAGAAAGAAAGAAAGAAAGAAAGAAAGAAAGAAAGAAAGAAAGAAAGAGACTCACACAAAGAATGTGTTATTCTTTTGAAAGGCTATTCATTTGAAAATGATAAAAGGGCAGAGCAGAGTCAAAGGTGAACAGATCCCACCTCTTGAGCCACAGTCCAGAGAATTCCTCTCCCAGATTGGGCTCACACCCAAAGATCTGATCTCCTCACAGCAGAAGGCTCTAGGCCCTACACATGTGGCCCCATCTCCAGGGAGAACTGCATCATCAGACAAAGACTGAAGGCTTTGAATCTTTGTCCCCATCCAGAGCAGAGTCAAAGAATGCCCTAGGCTCTGCCTATCTGGGACCCATCTCTAGGACAAAATGCATTATTAGATAAGGACAAAGCGCTTTGAAACTCAGTCCCTATCCAGAGAAGAGTCAAAGATTGAACAGGACACTTGCTCAGCGCAGACAATAGACACACAAGCCTTCTAGCCACATCTGACTAAGAGTTGCCTAATTGTAAACCACTGAAGCCATGGGCAGATGCCAGTGCAAGAATACATATAGCAATATAAAGAACAACAAGGCAACACCAGAAGAAATTGATGGTTCTACAACTATAAGATCTGAAAAGAGCAACCAAGAAAAATCAATAGCTAAAACACCTTTATGAAGATTATTGAAGCCTTCAAAAAGGATATAAAAAATACTCTTAAAGAAAATGCAAACAATATATTAGAAGAGATGAACAGATGCTGGAAAGAAACCAAGAAAATGAAAACCAAAAAATGAAAGAAACATTTGAGGAACTAAAAAGTGAAATAGAAGCAATAAAAGAAGCACTAAATGAGGCAAAGGTGGAAATAGAAATTCTGAAGAAAAGAGCTGGAACAACAGAAACAAGCATCACCAACAGAATCCAAGATATGGAAGAAAGAATCTCTGAAGTGGAAGACTCAATAGCGAAAATAGATACATCATTAAAGAAAACACTAAAACCAAGGAAAGACATACAAACCACCACTAAAAATAACAAGAAATATCAATCAGTGGTCACTAATATCCCATAATATCAATGGTCTCAACTCTCCTATAAAACATCACACACTAACAAGATGGATACAAAAGCAGAAGCCATCCTTCTGCTGCATACAAGAAACACACCTCAACCACAAAGATAGACACAGGCTTAGAGTAAAGGGTTGGGAAAATATTTTCCAAGCAAATGGTCTTAAGAAACAAGCTGAGGTTGCCATCCTAATATCGAACAATGTAGACTTCAAACTAAAATCAATTAAAAGAGACCATGATGGTCATTACTTATTCATCTCAGGAAAAACTGGTCAAGAGGAGATTTCAATCCTGAATATTTATGCCCCTAATATAAGGGCACCTATCTATGTAAAAGAAACAATAATAAAGTTCAAATCCCACATCAACTTTCATACCCTAATAGTGGGAGAATTCAATACTCCACATTTACCCTTGGATAGCTCAAGCAGTCAGAGACTCAGCAGATAAATAAAAAGAGTAACAGAGGTTATGATGCAAATGGATGCAATAGATATTTACAAAAATTTCCACCCAAACATAAAGGAATATATGTATTTCTCTGTACTACATGGAACTTTCTCTAAAATTGACCACATAATTGATCATAAAGCAAATATCAATAGTTTCAAAATAGTAAAAATAGGGACTTGCATCATATCAGACCACCAGGGCCTAAAGATAGAGTTCAACATCAAAAATAAAAGAAAGCCTAACATCTCATGGAAACTAAACATCACTCAACTGAACCACCTCTGGGTCAGGAAGAAATTAAGAAAGAAATCAAAGACTTTCTAGAATTTAATGAAAATGAATCCACAACGTGGACTGTGGGACACAATGAGAGCATTTTTAAGAGGAAAATTCATAGCACTAGTTGCCTATATGAAAAGCCTAGAGAAATCCCACATGAGAGAACTATCAGCACAGCTGAAAGCCTTTTAACAATTAGATACAAACTCACCTAGAAGGAGTAGATACCAGGAAATAATCAAACTTAGAGCTGAAATCAATACAATGGAAACAAAAGAACAATACAAAAAAAAATCAATGAATCAACAAGTTGGTTCTTTGAGAAAGTCAACAAGATAGATAAACCCTTATCCAAACTAACCAATAAGCAGAGAGTATCCAAATCAACAAAATCAGAAGTGAAAAGTGGCACAAAACAACAGACACCCATGAAATCGAGAAAATTATCAGGTCATACATTGAATATCTATACTCCACAAAAATGGAAAACTTAGAAGAAATGGACAGCTTTTTGGACAGGTACCATTTACCAAAATTAAATCAAAATCAGATTAATTACCTAAACAGACCTATAACCCTAAAGGAAACTGAAGCTGTCATTAAAATCCTCCCAAGTAAAAAAAATCCCAGGTCCAGATGGTTTCAGTGCAGAATTCTACCAGATATTTAACAAAGATCTATTCACTGTTAATAGGACAAAATGGCAGCCTACAGAATGGGAAAAGATTTTCACCAACCCTACAAGTGATAGAGGACTGATCTCTAAGATATATAAAGAGCTCAAGAATCTAGAGCCCAAAACCTTGAATAACCCAATCAAAAAATGGGGTACCGATCTAAAAAGGAAACTCTCAGCAGATGAACTACAAATGGCTGAAAGGCACCTGAAAAAGTTCTCTTCATCTTTAGCCATCAGAGAAATGCAAATCAAAACAACTTTGAGATACCATGTAACACCTGTTAGATTGGCTAAGATAAAAGACACAGATGACAGCCTATGTTGGAGAGGATGCAGAGCAAGGAGAACACTCCTCCATTGTTGGTGGGAGTGTAAGCTTGTTCAGCCACTTTGGAATGCAATATGGTGGTTTCTCAGAAAATTAAGAATCAGTCTCCCCAAGGACCCAGCAATACCATTTCTGGGTGTATACCCTAAAGAGGCACATTCACACTCCAAAGGTATTAGCTCAACTATGTTCATAGCAGCATTATTTGTAATAGCAAGAATCTGGAAACAACCTAGATGTCCCTCAACTGAAGAATGGATTAACAAACTGTAGTACATCTACACAATGGAATACTACTCAGCAGTAAGAAAAAATGATATCCTAGTATTTTCAGGCAAATGGATGGATTTGGAGAATATCCTCCTCAGCAAGGTATCACAATTTCAGAAAGATAAGCAGGGGATGTACTCACTCATTAGTGGTCTCTAAACAAACAAACAAGAAAAAAAGCCAAGCATGCCCAAGCGGCAAACCACAACCACTGAACAGGTTGGGATCAGAAACACCCTGGACTGACCCTTCGGACCCCACTTCAACTATAGGAACACCTGACTCACTCTTGAGGGAGGGGGGACAAAACTGGATTTGGCCAGGAGTGGAGACTAATCTAAGCTTTATTGGGTCAGTGGAACCATAGGACTGTCTGCTCCCTGCCCAGGGAGGGGATGGGGAGTTGCGGAGAAGAATAAATGACCTGATGTGGTGGGAGGGGGAAGGGACTTTGAATAAGGATATACAGGGATGGAAAAAAAACTCAGAGGGAAAGCTGAACACAAAGTAAATATACGTGTAGCAATCTTATTTGCATTATCACCCTTGATAAGTCATGCTTATGATTTTTATCTTCTTTATAGTTGTTAACTTCTCAGCATTTTAAATTAATTTTACTGTTTTTCTTGATTAATACAAAATAAATAAAGAAAAAAATGATAAAAAAGAAAAGCAAAAAAATAAATAAATAAAGAAGATCTATTACCAATACTCCTCAAACTATTTCACACAGTAGAAACTGAAGGAATGTTACCAAACTCTTTTTATGAGGCCACAATTACCCTAACACCCAAGCACTCCAAGATGCAACAGAAAAGGAGAATTACAGATCAATTTTCCTCATGAATGTTGATGCTAAAATCCTCAACAAAATTCCGGCAACTGTATACAACAACATGTAAAAAATATCATCCACCATGATCAAGTAGGCTTTATCCTAGATATGCAGGGATGGTTCAGCATATTAAAAACCATAAATGTTATCCATCACATAAACAAATTGAAGGAAAAAAACCACTTGAACATATCCTTAGACACTGAAAAAGCCTTTGACAAAATCCAACACTCCTTTATGATAAAAAGTTCTGGAGAGATAGGATTACATTGAAAATATCTAAATATAATGAAAAAATAGAATCAAACTGAAGATCCTGACAGAAACCCAAAAACTTATGAACACCTGATCTTTGACAAAGAGGCCTAAAATACTCAGTGGAAGAAAGACAGTATCTTTAATAAATGGTGTTGGCTTAGCTGGATGGTAGTGTGTAGAAAAATGTAAATAGATCCAAACCTATCTCCCTGCAGAAAACTCAAATTCAATCATATCAAAGACCTCAACATAAACCCAGCCACACTCTACTTGATAGAAAAGAAAGTGGGAAATACCCTTCAATGCGCTGGCACAGGTGACCACTTCCTAAATATAACACCAGTAGCACAGACACTAAGAACAACAATCAATAAGTGAGACAATCAATAAGTGAGACCTCCTGAAACTGAGAAGCTTCTGTAAAGCCTGAGACACAGTCAATAAGACAAAAGGACAGCCTACAGAATGGGAAAAAATTTTCACCAACCATACAAGTGACAGAGTACTGATCTCTAAAATATATAAAGAACTCAAGAAACTTTAGCTCCAAACGTTGAATTACCCAATCAAAAATTGGGGCTCAGAACTAAAAAGGAAATTCTCAGTAAAGGAATTACAAATGGCGGAAAGATACTTGAAAACGTGCTCAACATTTTAATCATCAGAGAAATGCAAATCAAAACAACATTGTGATATCACCTTACACCTGTCAGATTGGCTAAGATAAAAGGCGCAGATGACAGCCTATGCTGGAGAGGTCACAGAGCAAGTGGGACACTCCTCCATATTTGGTGAGAGTGTAAGTTGGTTCAGCCACTCTAGAATGCAGTATGGTGATTTCTCAGATAACTGGGAATTAATCTTCCCAAAGACCCAGCAATAGCACTACTGGGCATATATCCTGAAGATGCACATTCACACTCCAAAGGCATTAGTTCAACTATGTTCATAGCAACATTATTTGTAATAGCAAGAACCTGGAAACAATCTAGATGCCCCTCAAGTGAAGAATAGATTAATGAACTAATCTACACAATGGAGTACTTCTCAGCAGTGAGAAAAAATGATATCCTAAAATTTGCAGGCAAATGGATGGATTTGGAAAATATCCTCTTGAGTGAGGTCTCACAAACTCAGAAAGACAAACAGGGGATGTACTCACTCATTGGCGGACTTTTAATAAAAAAGCAAAACATGTCCAAGCTGCAAACCACAACCGCTGAACAGCTTAGGATCTGAAACACCTTGGACTGGCACCTTGCATCCCATTCCCTCCAGAGAAACACCTAACTCAGTCTTGATGTGGGGGTAAGGAATACAGATCTGCCTGGAGTGGATGTTGATTATGCCACCTTGTAACTTTGGGACCTCCTGCCCTTCCTGGGGAGGAGACAAACTGATGGAGAGAAGAGTGAGTGACTGGGAGCTGTTGGAGAGGGAAGGGGCCCTGAACAAGGGGATACATAGATAAAAATATGACATTTTTTTATAAAAAAAGAAAATGCTAAAAGGATGTAAAAATATTTTAAATGTTCTTACATCCAGATAGAGATGGAACTGTGGTGTGTGTGTGTGTGTGTGTGTGTGTGTGTGTGTGTGTGTGTGTGTATAATGTGTGTATGTATATGTAATGTATGTGTGATAGTGTATGTGTATACTTGAACAAGCATGTGGAAGCTAGAGGATTCTGAGTACTGTCCCTTTTGTCTTCCTAGCTCATCCCCTTCAGACAGTTTCTCCCTGAACTGAAAGCTTGTCATTTATACTAAACTCACAAGCCAGGCAGCTCCAAGGGTCTGCTCATGTACACCCCAAAATTCTGATGTTACAGGCAAAGTCTGTGAAATCTAACTTCTTTTCTGTAAATCTATTCTCTTCTTTACCTAGTTCAACAATAAACAAGCCACCAAAATAACTGGATCACAAAATATATAATACCTTTAATACTAAGTTCTGTGAATTGTGAAATAATTGACCAAAGTATTAAGTTGGGTTTTTTTTGTTTTGTGTTTTCATCTTGTGATCTGTGTTATGTAGCTTATTTCACTACAACTTGCTGAGATCTAATGCCCTCTCCTGACTTCTGCAGTCATTGCATCCATTAGCTTGTACAAACCCATACACACTCACACACACATACACACACACACAGACACAAACACACATACACATACATACAGACACACACATACACACACACAGACATACACAGACACACACATACATACACACACACAGAAATAAAAACGAATGAAAATAAAATTATTTAAAGGTAAATAAACATTACTGTGTTTCATAATTGCTACTCAATAAATGATCAATATTGAAGATTTTTATCCATTTACTTATTTGGAGAAAGTGATTATTATTTACTACTTATAAGTTTATAATAAAATGAGTGGTTAAAACATTATAAATGGTTCTTAATGTGTTTTATGTTTTGTTTATTTTTACCATTTTATATTTTTTATGTCAGATAAATGATTACCTGCTCCCTTAGACAAGAGTATTTTTATCATTATTACTCTATAAAATTTTAACTTTTTATTATTGGCATGTACATACGCATGTGCAGAAAATCTGTTGGTTTCTCCTTTTCTATTCTGGGGTTTTCAGTTGAAACTTGGAACATCATACTTGTAGAATAAGTATTTTTAACCAGCCGACTCATATCTAAAACAAACCTCTGATTCTACTCAGCAATTCTTATTATTCCTTTTCTGGCAAGTCTCATTATTTGTGATATTGATATGTCTAGAATAAACACTGCCCAGAAAAAAATCTTTATCCCACACAACCTTCCTTTAAAAGCAGAATGCCACTTTCGAACATTTAACACAATTTCTCTATATGCCTAGTTTTGTACCAGGAGCTTTACTTAGTGACAACTTTACAGTGATATCCTCTTTGGATCAGTGAAGTCTTCCTTCCAGTGAGCTTATGGAATGAGAAGTGATACTCTTGACTTAGGCCCTGAAGGCATATTTAAGTGAAACATAAATTCACTGCTTTGAAATCATTTGAAAAAGACATTCCAGTATATAGTTCCCTTCTCATGACTTTTGCTTCTCTATTTCTGAGATATAATTCTGTTCTCCACACACTCTCAAACAGTGGGTAGCTCCACCCTTCACTAACTACCATTCAATGACTCCTGTGTCTTCTACTACATGACTTGACACTCATTTTACTGGCTCAGCCATCTCCTCAATACAGACTCTTTTAGATTATTTGGATGAAACTACTATAGCTCTAAGGGTCTTTAAAAGTAAAATAAAGAGGTAAAGAAGAGAATCATAGGTGAAAAAAGTAAGCATGAGAAAAGGCACACAGAAATGAAACAAATGAAAAGAAATGAAACTTTCTTATCATGAAGAAAGTCAGTGGAGGCTAGACATCAGTGAAGGCTCCAGAAGCCAGACATGGGAGAGAAATGTTATTTCCCCCAAAGGATTTAGAAAAAATCTGGACATACTGACACCTTAATTTTAAGCCCAGTGAACACTTCCAGGCCTCTAACCTAGAGAAATGAGACATGATAAATTTGTGTTTTAAACAATTTAAGTTATTTAAGTTCACTGTAGTCTGCTGTACTGCCCATGTGAAGTAATGTGTCATTATTAGTTTTGCTTGTAAGAAAAGACAAGCAATGCTGTCTTTTTTTGTGTATGAAAGTTAAAAGGAAAGAGTGAAGTGAAGACATAAATCAATGGGTCTAGAGAGATGGCTCCATGGTTAAGAACATTTGCTGCTCTTCCACAGGACTTTAAATTGGTTCCCAGCATGTACAGAGTTTCATTTTGCTTTGGGGAATCTGACATCCTTTTATGTCCTCCATAAGCACCCACACAGAAACACATGGTGTGTGGAAATGCACAAACAAATATATATATATATATATATATATATATATATATATATATAGAGAGAGAGAGAGAGAGAGAGAGAAAGAAGGCAAATAAGAATAAATCCTTTTTAAAGAAAATAACTGGAGAGGAAATGGGACGACAAGAATTACTAAGAACTATTAACATCTCATTTTCTACCATACTGTCCTCATATCTTTTTGTTAATGCTGCCAGCATAATGAATTCTAAGACTTCAAGGAACATACTATTTGACCATTTATGAATAAAAATAAAATTATAATGTAGGCTGGTAGAAACTAAAACAGTTGTCATAATAACATAACCAGTTGAACCATCTAGTTATGTTGAAACTTTTATACCTTAAGAAAAATACTGTTCATTATGCATTGGAGTTTTATGTAATTGCACCATAGCTATTTTTTTCAAATGACTCCTTTTAAGAAGAGGAATGAGATGTCTTTAAGAAAATGAGACATTTGATCTTGCTGTGAATCTCAGTGATTGCATATTTATGTTTTATAAAAACTAAAAATTATCCTGGGAATTTGAATATGTTCATAAACAAAGGACCATCTCCCCAATTAGTGTCCAATCAGTATGAGGAAGAGAAGTAAGGCAGGTAGAGATGCTTACTCTCTCAGTCTATCCAGTTGCCTTGAGACAACAAGCTTAATACATCTCTAGAAGACACATTTTCATTTCTAATCTTCTTGTTTCCTTATTATTTCCTCCTTGTTATAACTGTGAATCAAATGTTGTAATAAGAGTCGTAATTTGCTTGCATTAATTACCTGTGCCCATAGATCAATAGTGATGGGACAGAGATACAATTTCTTTCAAATGTCTAGCATTTGATTAGAGTATAATCAGCTACATTACACTTTCTACAGTTTGAAAAATACATGAATAAAAACTTTGAACCTGGAAATAATTTTGTATCTAAGCAGAGATAGTTATAGCCCTTTCCTATGTGATATAATTGAATCCTGCAGTAAATGTGGAGTTGAAATGAGGAGGTGGGATATGTATAGTTTCCTTATTCAGAGAATAGTGAGGAAATCTGGGACATTTTAGTTAGTGGTCAAGGAAAACACATAGACTATTTTGAAAAACTAAGATCTGTGGTTCTTTTTGTTTATTGCAGAAACTCTTGGGTTGGATCCAGAAGTTGCTAGAGTCAACACCTTGGGTTTCATTGGATGCCTCTCTTCAGTTCAATACAACCACATTGCACCATTGAAGGCAGCCCTCCGCCATGCTAACATTGCACCTGTGACTGTCCAAGGGACTTTGACAGAATCAAACTGCGGCTCTATAGTGGACTCTGATATGAGTGCAGTGACTACTGTGCATTCTTCATCAGGTACTTCCCAGAGGGGACTCTCTTGAATTTCTCTCACTACCAACACTTCACTGTCTTATAGAGCTAAACGGTTGGTCAACACCACTTAGCTTGGTATCATGCATGATTATAAGTAGTTACAAATTGTAACTGGCTTCTTATGAGTCATATCTACATTTACAACATATTCTGACAGAAGCAAATTTAAGGAGAAAGGGCTTACTCTGCTTTATAGCTTACGTGTCCAGTCCATTATAACAGGGAATAAAGATGATGGGAGCTTGAATTAGCTGGTCACATCACACACATAATCAAGAAGCAGAATATGATGTACACATGTCAGTATTCAGATGATTGTTCATTTGCACAGTTCAGAATCCTAACCAGGGAGTGGTGTCAACCACAGTGTATAGATCTTCTCACCTCTGTTAAGAAATCAAGATAATCCTACAAGCATACCCAGAAGCTTGTCTCTCAGGTGATTCTAGATCCTGTCAAACTGATTGTAAACACTAACCACACACAAACAGTGGTAGTCAGAAAGAAACAAAAGAGGACACAAACATTAGAATACTAATTAATTTAATTAATAATGTATTTTATGGATGAAATTTAACAGTGCACAGATAGTGTGCATTTAGCTGGTTGAAAGTTAATAACTAACACATAAACAATTAAATTTAGCTACATATATGTTTAATGTAATTTCAGTTTATAGTGATGAGCAGTATTAATTAATGTGTATTCCATGTAATACATATCATGTACATATACATAATATGTATGAGCATTAGTGCATCACTATTGTGATATAAGTAGAAACTGATATGTGGATTAAAGTACTTAGAGGCCATGAGAACATCAGATGAAAATATAAATAATACTAAATTCAGTTATACTTTAGCTTTTTGAAGGAAGAAGCAAGAAAAGTATAGACATATAAATTGTAAAATGTGATTATTTATATTATATGATGATTATTTTTATTAAATTAGTAGAAAGGGCTAGCAAGAAGGCTCAATGGTTAAAATAATTGCCGTACAATCATGAAGACCCAAGTTATCCCAGCAAGAGGATAAAAATCTGAGTATGGCAGTGAGCACTTTTAACATAGTGTTGGGCCAAAGACGGCAAAGACAAGAGACCTGGGTCTTCCTGATCAGCCAACATTTCTGAATTAATGACTTCCAGATTTATTCAAATATATAGTCTCAAAAAATACCAATAAAAATGAATGAAAAAAACAAAAGAATTAAATCTCTTACCTCCACACTGTTCTCATGAAATACCTTACCTACCTGCTTGTACATATGAATCATTCACATATATAATTATATATATATATACATACAAAAAATGTAAATGCATATTCTACACATAAATTATTTTACTTTTTATGCTGTGTGTGTTTATGTGTCTGATGAGAACATTTGATCATAAAAATAGTTTTCCATTTTATAAATTTGTTTATTCATGATAAAATTTGCATTCTTTACCCTACAAAGCCCAAGCTACTGTCAAGTATCATTATATTCTGCTATCAGTTTTGTTATGTCTTTTTGTTAATTCCTAATTTTAGTGAAATCATATATTTCTTTTTTTATTATAGCTCAGTTATTTCACTTTGTCTGATATTATTTTCATTAACATTCTTTTTAAATAAAGAAATCAATTTTTTGTTACTGAGTAATATTCCAGCATGTACATTTCTATGTATGTGTGTATGTGTTTATAACTGTCTCTGTGTGCAGAAGCACAATTTCTTTACACTCATCTATTGATACTTATTGTATCCATTGACACTTAAGTTGCTTCCACATCTTGACTGTTGTGAATAATTCTAATCATAATAATGGATTACAGAGAGCTGTAGGCATCAAGGTCCCTATTTCACATTATATTGAAAAAAATCATCATAACCAAAAATCATATAATGCTGTCATAGAAATAGATATAAAGACAAAGGCAATAAGTTAGATAGCTCTGACATAAACAGGCATGTGTGGTCAGCCAATATTTGATAAGCTGGAGGAAGGACAGTTTATAAGTGCCTCAGGGTTAGTAAGCGACAAGAATATCATGCAATTGAATCATTGTATTACTTGATTAGAAATACTTGACATAGAAATTATTATTTTGTTTTTAATCTTGAAACATTAAAACTTGTAGAAAAGTAACTAGAGAAGAAATATCCTTGATATTAGTCTTGAAAATGATATGTATTGATATGACTATAGTATATATAGTCAAAACAAAAGTAAATAAGTGAATAATATTAGTTTTCATTTGAGTTGGCTCTACAATTGAAATGATCACCAAATTGAAAAAAAAAAATTTGTTGGCTGTGAAGAAAGATTTGTGAATCTATCCCTTGGTAGTTGATTTTCAAGACATATCAATTGACTTAACTCAATAGCCAGAAAACAAATAATCATATTAAAACTAGGCAAAACATCCAATTATACATTTTTCCAAAGAGACATAAAAATGGCCAATAAAAAATGGTGTGGCCATATGAAAAGTGTATTTTATTGCCACAGGCCTTGCCATCCCTGATGCTTCGTTATCACTGTCAGTGTAGCTGTTATCAAAAGGCAAGGGGTGGACTTAGACAGAAGATTCATTACTGATAGATTTTAGAGAAAGAAAACTGTGTGTGTACACTTATTA
Source organism: Sigmodon hispidus (assembly GCA_004025045.1). Taxonomy (NCBI): domain Eukaryota; kingdom Metazoa; phylum Chordata; class Mammalia; order Rodentia; family Cricetidae; genus Sigmodon; species Sigmodon hispidus. The sequence goes on along the minus strand of PVIH01018075.1, from coordinate 19,519 downwards.
ATGCATATATATTATCTGTTGTATATCCATGTATCATTCAATCTATCATCTATCTATCTATCTATCTATCTATCTATCTATCTATCTATCTATCTATCTGTCTGTCTATCTGATTAACAAAAATGGGGGGATATAGGGTTTCGGGATCTGATTATGTCCTCTGTTGGAAGGAAGTGAGGCAAGGCTGGAAAGCTTTTAACCCTTTAAGGCTGGATTTTTTGAGTAACCTTGACTGAACTTGTACTGTGGAGATTATTTCTAGTTGTTTCATAATGGTCTCTATGGTGTTTGATGGAGAGGACACATTGGCTTAGGAAGTATGAGTTATATAGCAAGGTGGTTTGAGATAAAGGCTGTGGACTGACTGGATTCTGTCTGAAAGGCTTGCTGGAGTGTAAAGCATTTGCCATCCCTGAAAATTAATTAGCCTAGCACTGAGTAAAGCTGTTCCTGAGAAGATGTGAAAAAATTCCTATTAAGTTCAGAGAACTGGTGACAGACCAATACTAGGAATCTCCCAATGTCCAATTTGGTAAAGCAGTGAGTTTTATTGGGGTCATTTACAGGACTGTGGGAGATGGGTCACTCACGGGACCAGAAATGACTTAGTGTCATCTCTAAAGCCTACCCCATAATAAGTGATGGCTCAAAGAGGCTCTAACTCTGGGGCTCACTGCAAAACTTAGTGCAGCTAAGCAGGTCGGAGAGCACGTTTTACAGGCAGTCTGTCCAATCTCTGTCCCTTTCAGGCAGCTCCTATGGTATGGGAACTTTCCAGGCAGTTTGATTGATATCAGACTGTCTCTCATCAGTCCTTACTACCTGTGTAAACTTAGAAAAGGAGCGCCCTACTTCATCCGGTCAGTTTCAGGGACTTTCTGGAGCTGTTTACTTCCTGAGCCTTAAGAAACCTTTCTTTAGAACACCTTGAATCTTAAATAACTCCTCTGCAGGGAGAATAGATCACTGCCCAGAAAACTGTTTCACACCTAGGATACATGGCTACACCCTGGCCAGATTGAGTCATAATATCTAGGAAGAAAATGTTTTAGATTAATTAAACTTTTAAATTAATTAAATTTAATTAATTAACTCTGATATATTAATATTCAGCTATAGAATGTTATTATATAGAGAGAAAGGAACAATGGGCTCTTGATTCAAATTGTTCTTTGACACCCTTAAATAACAAAAGACCATTCTCAAAGGAAATATTTGCATATTTATTTGTTTCATATTTCTGGTGAGATCTAGCATATTTAATACTGGGTAAAAATTTACCTTTCTTAGTCACCAAGCAATAGCAATATCTAATATTATAATTTAAGATGGGTGTCTTTATACAAAGTAGATAGGCATATATATAGTATTAAGTTATCGACAGAGAAATGGTAGCTAGGTAAGTAGATTGGCAGATAAATGATAGGTAGATGGTAGACAGCAGGTGAAGGATGGATGTGTTTATGTATTTGGATTAATTTATGTATTTATTTTTAAGTGAGGAAAAAATTAAAGCTAGGGTTGGTTTGAAAATATAATATTCAATGTTGATCATTTATGGAAAGGACACTTTTGAAATATGTCATCACTGTGATAAGTGTTATTTTGCAGAATCTGATTAGCAACCATACTACTGAAAATGTTACCTTAGCAGACCTAAACTGTTTTCTCTATAGCATTAGCAAACACTGGGGAAATAGAATTAATATGTATTAAGCTATCAACATCAAAACTTGTTAAAATTAGAGAAATCTGGGTTAACATCAGAGCTATATCTTTTGCAAAATTAAAAGTAGTGCATGGAATAAATAAAATTGGATGGAACCAGTATGATCTGCATAGATAAAGAAATGCTATTAATTGCAGACAGCTAAGATTTGAGTATTCATGGAGAAGCAGGAGGAAGTCCAGGAAGGTCATAGGAGACAGGAATATGCCAGAGTAAGGAGGCTGTAAGGACACAGGAGGTAGAAAAGCTAAATGTTTGCCATTTTCCCCTCCTTACCTCCCTCCCTCCCTGACTGTTTCCTTCCTGCTTCTCTTTCTGCCTTACTACTTCCCTTCCTGTCTTCCTGCCAGTCTCCCTACCATCCTTTCTCTCTGTGTAGCTTCCTAGTTCTTCCCTCCCATTTTCCCGTGTGTCTCATTCTAATTCCTTATGACCCAGACTTTCCTCTAAAGTTTTTCTATCCCCTTCTCTTCTTAATCTCCTTCCTTACAGAATAAAGGCCTGCAAGGCTAGGATCTTTCCTCTTTCACAGACCTTAAATTAACCACAAAAGACATCTAAATTCCTGTTTTCCCTGAGATGTCCTTTATTAAGTGAAGAAGAAAACAGTGCCTTTTTTTCTGACTCAGTCAGAAAAATAAGAGCAAATGACCTTGCAGGTATAAATTTTAAATAGAGAATAAAGGGAAGGGGTAAGGATATAGTGGTATGTTTTGATTGGCATGTTAATTAGGTGACCCAAGGTTCAATTCCTAGACTTTGGTACTTTTTCTCAGGAATGACTCTGGCATAAGTAAATGACCAAATACGGTAATAGATCTTGATGGCTAGCTTTAGATATGTAATTTATAGTTTCCATTGTAGAGAGAGGGGAGAAGGACAAAGCCTGTCAGAGCCATGTTCCTCAGCCCAAATCTGTGAGGACCCTTCAACTCTCCTCTTCCTTATTTTTTCTTCTGTCCCTAACAATCACTTTCTCTGTCCTTTTCCTCCTGTTGTCCCTCCCTGTCTCCCTCACTTTGTGTCTTCCCATCTCTCTGACTCTCTTAATTTTTTCTTCCCATCTCCCATATTCCATTACATGGCAAGTTCAAGGTCACCTTCTACTGCATAGCAAGTTAAAGCCCAGCCTGGGCATATGAGAGACTGTCTCAAAAGAAAAATAAATTGGGCTACAGTGCTGGCTCAGCTGTTCTGGTGAAGGTTTCTCTGAGGTGCTAATTCTTCCACTGCTTTTGGCCATCTTCTCAATAGACTCAGGTCTTCTTGCAGCTAAATACACTTAGGCACAGGGAAAAGTGTGTTGAAGTAAAAGGCAGCTGCCATTTCTAGGAAGTCTCCAGCAATGCAGAGAAGGCAGAGTGAATGACTGAAGGTGTATGGGCCAGGTACCACACTCACCTGCTCAAGGCTATCTCACAATTTACTTAGAAATTAGTGAGACCATGAATTATGGGTTATAAACAGTACGTTTTATTCATGTTTAGACATTTATAAGGTGTGTGTTCACATGTCAGGAAACATGTGGAGGTGAGAGGACAGGTTTTATGAGTTGGGTCGCTCTTCTACCTTGTTTTAGAGGCTAGGACTTCCTTATATCTATACCTGATTTGCATATGTAACCAGGTACTTCCCCACTGGGATAGCAGATTGGAGGCTCAGAATTCAGCATTAAATGTGGATTCTCGGATTGAATTTATCTCCTCATTTTAAATGTTTGTTTAAATTCCTCACTTGTTTATGTTCCTTTTAAAATACCTGTATATATATGTCTCTGTAAGAATCTTGTTACACCTCATATACAGTTCTACACAGAATATGCTCTTCCTGTGCCTGAGTGAAGAGTGAAGTTTAAGTTTTGGTCTTTTCTTCTGTCTAGATCTCTTTGGAAAGACAGATGAGCATGAACCACTCACAAATGCAGTCCGAAGTGACTCTGCAGTCATTGGAGGTAACCTGTTTTCATTACTGAAAGTAGGAAAGATATCTATGATTGCGTGCTCCGTAGAAAATTATCTGAAGCCTTTCTTATCCTTGATCATCTAGCACACAGAATCAGGCATTGTCTGGCCAGCCCTTAGCTTCTTCATTAATGGTGCATGATTAATAGCAGCCTGTCTTCCAATGTCAGCAGCTCTGTGGTTTCATTCTGCCTCAAATTCAGCAGGCAGCTGAACTGTGAGCCAACAGCTGGAGCATTTACTCACAGATCAGCAGCTTGCATCTTACTCATTGCATCCACTTGTCACTTGCAAAGCACAAACAAAACAGACCAATAAAATTACATATGGAAAGAAGTCATATTGGGGCAGACATATGGATGGAGCTCCAGTTGTTTTCAATTTTGCTTTACAGAGAGATTTGGGTTGGATCTAATGAGCAGGGAGAAGCCAATATAACTCAAGTTCCAAATCCAGTGGCCCATCTGGTTATGGATATAGAGTTTGTCTGCTCTGTTTATAGCTCATTTCCGATCACCTTCTCTTGCTTTACAGTTTTTGAGCTGTGCTTTGGCCTCACCATACCCCAATCTTCCTTCTGTCGGAGTGAGTCTAATTCCTGCAGGAATTTGATGTCCCTGTCCAGGTCTCACAATATGGAATATCTCCCAAGTTGTGTTTAATGTAAGAGGCCTAAGATACAGTCATCCATTTCCATTGGTGACTTAGAACCATAGCAGGTGCTTCACCCCTGCCATCTGGCAGCTGAGATGAATGAATACACACCAGATGGAGTTCTTTTAAAGTCAGCAGGAGTCATTCATTTTACTTCTATTTAATTAGCTTCAAT
>PVIH01018075.1:0-12500 GCA_004025045.1 Sigmodon hispidus | reverse complement strand
AATGCTTCAAAGCAGATATCATCAGCCAGGATTAGAGACTTATTATTCATTTATTTATTGCTATACTTGTTTTTGTTTTGTTTTATTTTTATTTTTGTGTTTGAAGCAGGTATTTGAAAAATATCCAGGACATTCTTTCCTGAAACACCTATTAAAGATCAATGAGCCGAGTGAGTGTGAGATCCTCGAAAAGGTCACAGTAATGTGTCCTTCCTATAGCCATGTCCAATTAGGACTTAAATATTTGGAAGAATCTGACTCCATGAGGACATGGGAAACTTGGCTCCCTTTGAGCTAAGGGGAGAGGGGCTAAAGGACTGCCTGGTGAGGGAGCCCCTCATAAAAACTGTGAGATCAAAGGGACTGTACTTGGAGAACTCACTTATAAGAACACCTAGCTGGGGAGTCCAGGGCATAGTGAGATCCTTCTGTCCTGTTTATTTTGGTGGCATTTTACAAGCAGAGACATCTGTGTTTATTTAATGTCAGCACTATAAGAATTTTTGAACTCCATTAATTATTCTTTTCATAGAGTCTCAGGAGTTTCCAATGTAGAATGACTGAGCAGTGAGCTACTATGTACCTCTCTTGCTGTTCTGTATTGAGGCATGGATACAGTACCCTGAAACCAAGAGATTTCAAGAAAGCTGGCAGAAAGTAGCTGCTCCCAGAAGTGTGTAAGTGCTTTCTCCATGTTACTAGAACATGTTAACTAGGTTAGTCCTAAGATTACTATACTGAAGAAATAATTATAGGCATCTGTGCATTGTGGCAGCATAAGCAGAATTCAAATAAAACCCAAAATTGGTTCCATGAATAATGTTTAGTCCCTATTCTCTTTGGAGGAAAACTGAAAAAAAAATGAGGAAAAGGGGCGTATGAAAAATGAGAAATATGAAGCATATTCATCTCCATGCAGTAGAGAAAGAACGTACCAGGAAGCATGAGACACATACAGAACGCATGTTATGAGTTCACTGACAACTGAGCTGTTTCCTTAGAGGTAAAGGCCTGGCTATTTTTTGTGGCACAGTGGCTACCTCTAGCTCAGGGGATTTGGGGAAAGCCTTAATTTGTAAAGCATATCACACTTTCAAGTTTGCACCTGAGTACACTAGGTAACCATGTCCTTGCTTTGCTTGCCTAAATAAGGTAGTAATACAACTCAGGCTTTGAGATCTTTAAGTAGCAAATCATATAGATAATTGAAAAAGGTATTGTTAATTTATCCATGATGGGTAATCATGATGATTTTTTAACTCTGCCCTTAGACTACCTTGGAATAAATGCAAGGAAAAAACAACCACCCAAACACTTTAAAATTTAGGAAATTCTAGAAGCAAGGTCATTGAAGTATAAGGTACTGGCCAGTTCTCTTTTTAGAGCAGACATGATTTGCAAAGCTGGTGCCTTGACAGTCAGTTGATCATCCATCTTTTTTGTAAGTGTCCTACCTCTGACTGTTCAGCACTGCTCTGGGCAGAAAGTTCATAGTGAAACACTCACTGGCTTCATCCAGGTTCTATTCTGTAGCTTTCCTTCTTTTACAGAGCTACATAGATAATGATTGAGTGTGGCAACACAGTCCACAACTCTGATATATTGTCCTAAATACATGTTTTTTCCTTAGAATTTTCAATGAATTCTTACACAACCTATTAAGGATATTGTTATCCTTTTGCTAGTGAATTTATTTTAAAACAATTATAACATTTTTTGTTAAAATTTTTAATTGTAATTTTTAATTTTTCTATCTTTAATATGACAAATGATTATTTAATAAAATGAGAGACATTAAAAATTTATTTCCCTATTCCCTTCATTCCCTGTTCTCCAATTTTATTTCTGTATTTTCTGAGTCTATAAAAGGTTGTATAAATTATCCTTTTGCTTGGCTGCCTATTCCTCGTCTCCCAGAAATGAAAGTCATGGTGAAGTTTAGCACCAAGCATCTCTCTAGTAGTGACACAACAGGTAAGGGAGAGTAATCACCCTGGAACACTTTCTAACTGGAGTGCTCAGAAGCAAGCAACATATTTTTCTGGCATGATGTGGATGGATACAAATGAAAATACAAGCCAAATCAGTATGTATGGTTCCCTCATTCACAAATATGTACTTAGAAACAATCATGTAGGGAAACATATAATGCCAGTCTCTGCAGTCTGCATAGCATACATTCTACTGGCTTCATCTCTGTATATGCAGGCTGATCATAGCAGGACACTGGGTATGTAGACCAAACTCTGGATGCATGCCAAGATGGTATATTATTATAAGTTGTCTCAGTACTAAATCAAATTTTTTCATAACCCCACAATAAACACAAGGTGAAAAGTATAGCAACTTGCATCCTACTAAGCTGAGTACACATCACAACTATAAGCAAGAGTATGTTTCAGGGGTGGTGGCAGGATCTATTTGATTTATGCAGTTATTCAATTGTGTTTGCTACTTGCAAACAACTACAACATAAAACAAAAATAGGAATGTTCTAATCACTGATTAATCATCACTTCTCCCTGTGATATACAGATTTCATGATATCTCCCAGTAAAAAAAATACTTAGTCATTGATGTGTGCTGTTTATAAAAAGAATTTGTGAAATATGGTCTCTTTATAGTAAGACCAAGAATACCTGTGCAATATTGCATCCTAAGGTTCTGTTCCATTGATATTATTCCACTGAACAAATCTATTAATACAAGCAACTGTTTACTCTAAAGGATTTGTAGCAGCAATTATGTCATTCAGTCCATGCAAACTGTGGTTTGTCCAACAATTAGGAAAAATAGATATTTTTCATTTTCTGTGTGTCTATTTCATAAAGAGATTATCTCATGTTCATCTGAATATCCCTGGAACTGATATTTTACAACTTTATTCTTTTTAGAAATAAGAAGTAGCACTAACTTAGTTTTCAAGTTTTGTTAGAATCGTGATTATCATATCATAACAGTAGCAGTCCAACAACTAAATGAGTATGCAGTTCTCTTTTCCAAATTCAGTCATAAGATATACATGAAATGCCCTTGACTCCAAATGTTCTGTTGGACTTCCTGCCCTTGTGAACTTAAAGTTCAATCATAGCAGCCAATCTTTCAGCAAGAATTATGTAAACATAGCACCAGGGAGCAGAGACTAGGCACAGTTAATTTGTAAACCACTTTCCAGGGGATTGTAAAAGCCAATACATTTTTGGATATTTATTATAATTTTGTGTCTTATTTATTAATTCTACCAGAAATGATTGCTTTTTTAATTTTCATTAAACCAGGTAACTGGTTATGCAGAAGAATTTCTGTAGAGGGTGATAAATGGAACATTTGGACAGAGAAGGAACAAATGGTCCCTGTATCAAACACACTTTCTTTAAACAAGGATTGCTAGCTAGTCCTGGGAGGTCTGGGACTCTCTATTGTAAACCAGGCTGACCTGGAACTCACAGAGAAACAGTTAACTCTGCCAAGGTGTGGACCACCATCTCTGCTTACATCAGATATATTCAAAAGGGTGCTAAAATCTCCATGTTCTCATGTCATTTCCATTTAAGGCTGTCCAGAAGTACACCCTCTGCATATGGCAGACCCCTGTAAATACTGAACACAGAAAAGAGCAGTCTTTATTTCTGTTCCCCTCTGATTTCACTTTTTTGATGGACATTCAGTTCTTCTAGAGCTCCTGTAAGCTGGTTGGTATTGTAGTATTTTTTATTCTCCCAATTCTGCCCTAAGGAACAATTTAGGCAAATCTCCAGAATGAGAATTATCTATTGAGTGAATAATTTATTGGTTCGTTGTTCATCCAAATGAGGTCATACTTCAGTATCTTACGTGAATGTTGTCAACCCTAAAGGTCATGCATGCTCTCTCTCCATACACTATTTCATCAGTTAGAAGACTCACATTAGGAAGCTGTGTTCATAACATCCCCATGGTATTCATGGTCTTGGTGCCATGCCTGTGGAACTACCACTTTGTTTGCTTCCAACTTCTTCACTTCGTTTGAATTCCCTAGAGCTACAATCCATCAACCTTATTGCAACAGCAGTCTGGCAAGAGGCTCTTTAGTCGCCTGTATAATATTGCCACTCACTACTTCATGAAGCCATTGTTTGTGTTTGCTTTGTCCTCAATTGACCCAAGTTTCTACTAAATAAATGAAAAAGCAATGTTGTACCTGTGAGTGGCAAAGGAGGTTAATGGGAGGGTGGTGTGGGCAAACACACACACATGCTTCAGTCTTTGAAAGGTGCCTGAGTGCTCTTTCATGTCTCTCATGCAGACTGGAAATGTTGGTTTGAAAAGACTCACAGTCTATCTAAAGCACTTCAGTCCCAGTTTGGGGGCTTAGTGAGCCTCTCTTCTGGCCTACGCACAGTCACCCTCAAGTCACTTGTTTTGAAAATGTTGTTCTTCTTTCTCTGCTCTGTGTTCACACATTCTAAATAGTTGATTATCCTTAAAGGGGAGAAATACTACAGTGAGAGAGATAAGAGAGAGACAGGGAGAGAGAGAGAGAGAGAGAGAGAGAGAGAGAGAGAGAGAGAGAGAGAGAGAGAGAAGAGTTTAAAAATGAATAGGGCTGTTTCTCAAACATTATCCAGGAAACTGTATCAATATCTTTGTTGTAGGGAGAGAAGTTTCAGAAACTGTTTAAATAACTCGTGCAAGGTTCTTATGATTGTTTTGCTTTTTTGAGTGATTTTCACCCTTTTGTTTTACACTAAGGTATTGTGGGGAAGAGTAACAAGCACATTTTTTTGTGAAACAATGTACTTTGTAAGCTAGTCCTCTGTAGTTTATAATGTTTATTGTCTATAAAGTGGTTAAGTGAACATGAGCAGCTTATGTAACAGTGGGCTTTTATGTTAAAGCAGACTTGGTGGGAGCTAAGCAATCAGGAAGAGGGTATTCATGGACCACACAATGGCATCTAGATGTTAAAAAGGCCAAAGCTTCCATCATGAAGTAAGGATGGTTTCTCTCTTCACTTGCCTGGCTCCTAAGGCAGAAGTCTCATGCTTATGTCTTACACCCTAGTAAAGAAAAAGTATTACAGGCCTTGCATGAGAAATGTCTTAATCATTTTTACATGGCATTTTCACCCTATCTCTGTGATTTTCCAGCTTTTTGTTTCACTAATATAGACCAGGAATGCTTTGGAATTATCACCACAATAATTTTATATGTCCAGCTTCCAAGATGGCTGCTTTAAGTAAAATAAATTATGGTCAAGATTCTCAGGTCCACTGCCCTTAATCATATATTCCATGGATAAAAGTCCAGAAATATTAGAGTCAGTATAGTTACCTTTGTTTGACATTCTTTGGTTATACCATTCATTAGCATGCCATGATGATAGAATGGTCTGACACTCCATCATACCATCACCTAGAGGGTTTACTTCAGAAAACCAATATCTGTATACATATTTCACTTGCTTCAATGCAGTACATAAGTAAAGCTTGCATCAAATAGTTGGTTAAAATTAGGAAGCTAGTCCCAAGCTATGAAAAAGATGATGTGTGCCAGTGTTTAAAGCCTGGTCATATTTCAATAGTACTATACTATGCCCTGCTTCAGATCCTAGCAGTAAATCTCAGCGGACATGAAAAAGGCTCTGGGTTTGCAAAATAGGCCTTTGATCCCCCTGGAATCTTCTTGAATGGCCTCCCCAGATGGAGCCATTTTCATTATAACATTACAGGATAATATGAAGGGAGCACGAACTAGTTATATTTTCTATTATTGTCAGTCATAATCCAAAGGACATATATGAAGTAGCTTAATCTCTTCTCTTTGAATGGCAGCAGCAACCAATGTAACCTTGTTCTGCCTTAAATACTCTTGCAAAAACAGTAAGTAACTGTACTTTGCTTAAAGTAGTGTAGTTATATCATGAGACAGACACCATATTTGGTGAGGATCAATGCCAATAATTCCATTCTTACTTTGTCAATAGACAGATTTCCCAATAGCCTATGTTGTCTGAAACAGACACTTCCCACAGCCTGCTAGTCTATGGCAGGAAGATAGAACACAGGAAAATGAAGACACATGACACATTCTAATTATATCTTATATATTAGGCAACATTTCACATTTGGTTCATAAAATTCTTAAATCTTGAAGACAAAGAATTAATATATCCATTTCAAATGAAAAATTAAGTTTTTTCTGGTACTTTTTTTTTAAATGAGAGGTCAGGGAGATTGCCTTTAGCAAATATTTAACAAACTATAAGAGGATCTCTCCAAATTACATATACATTTAAATATATATTTATATACATATCATTCATATATATAATATATGTATATATACATACATATATGAATGATATATACAGGCTTTCTTTGATAAAAGCACAACATAGGCAAAGCAGAACATATCCTTGGGGATTAGCTGGAGACTCCTTGTTTCTTTGGATATTAGTGCTGTTGTTCACATATTAGAATTCCCAGTCTCATGTGATGTTTTCTCATCCCAAGTCTGTTTTGTATACCATGAATATGTCTTAATACAGTGTATGGAGAAAGTTAAAGTTAGCCTTAGATTTCTTTGTTTTCTATGGTTTTGCTGTACAGAAGAATGACTTACCTGTAAATATTGTATATTTAATAAAGAAAAAATTTTGTATCATTTTGTATGGAACACAAATTTGTCTTGCTGTGTTGTTCTTGGTTAATGAGGAGTCAAGTAATTAATCCCTGAGTACCCACTCTGGGTTCTTAGACCATTAGCTGCTGGCCAACATGATCTGTGAAAAACACAAAACTACTATTCTCCAAGTTTATTGATTTCAGTGTAGCTCCAAGTACTGCCTTTTGTTCTTTCATGCTTGACTGACTCATACCAAACTGCAGGTCAGAAACAAAGGTGCACATGAGCAAGCTCACTGATTTGCTAAAAAGCATTCTTGAACTATCCTGACTTCAGTATCTCCCAGAAAATCTATAGCCTTGATGTCCCCTTCTCAGTGTCCACTCACAGCACCTGTACTTTGTGCCTCTTGTTGCCTCCACTTCCTTCTTCTGGAGGACTGTTACTTACAAAATAGCTCTATGTTTAAAAGAGCAAATTACATCCCTGTCAAGTAGATTTTCCTTTGTATAGTGATTATTTAGAATGGTGTTTATGAGTCTTCTGGTAGACTTTGACTTATCAATAAAAACAAAGGTTGATTTAATGGGCTGAAGATACAGCTCTCATGCTAAGTGATTTTATAGTAACCACAAATGCCTGGGTTTGATCCTCAGATCTAAATTAAAAAGGCACTGTGACACACACCTATCATCACACTATTCCTCAGAATGTGAAGGCAATAGGAACAAAGGTCCGAGGTTATCTTTGGCTACAAAGTGAACTTGAGGCCAGCCTGAGCTACACAAAATTCTCTCAAATGAAAGTAAACAAACAATTTTGTTACTATGGAATTAAGTCTGTCAAACAGGATATTTACAAAGATCTTTAAATTGCTCAGTCAAAAATAAATTACAGAAAAATAGAAAGGAACGAGGGAGAAGGAGGAGATAAATCTTGTGAAGAATATACCATTGAAATAGAAGTGGAGGGGATCCCAAGTGCATCTGACTCCCAAGGAGTCCATGAGGTTTGCTGATGAAAAGGCAGTAAAACATGAAATAAAAAGGAAACCAACTGTTAATTTTCACAACAAAATGAAATTTTAACCGTGTTTGTAGTGTGAAGAAAAATAGATGCTTTGATGTAATAGAGCTACATGAGAGTTCTTTAATTTATATATATATATAAATTGCTATATATATGTTTACATGAATGCATATATATATAATCAGGTTCCTTATTAAACACAACTAATAAAAAATGTGGATTAATCAGATTAGAAGTCAGCTAAAAGGATTGAAGGCTACAGAGATTTATGGATCAAGGCACTGAATCATAGAATGTAGAAGTTATAAATATACAGGAGTCAAAAAATACATCCTTAATATGCAGTCACTTAGTACCTCAACACCTAGTTATGTGACTCAGGGCTACACTCTGAAATTTCCAGTTTGTCCAACAAACATTGAAAAACAAAACCCAACCTTACAGATCTTGAAGACCAAAATAATCGTTTTAGACCTCTTAGCCAAATGTATACTTACTGAGGTCTTCCAAAAGGCTACTTGACACTTGACAATTACTTGTGTGTGTGTGTGTGTGTGTGTGTGTGTGTGTGTGTGTGTGTGTGTGTGTGAGAGAGAGAGAGAGAGAGAGAGAGAGATAGAGAGGTAGAGAGAGAGAGAGAGAGAGAGAAAGAGAGAGAGAGAGAGAGGTAGAGAGGTAGAGAGAGAGAGAGAGAGAGAGAAGGAGGGAGAGAGAGAGAGAAAGGAATTATCCCACACAGGCATGTGGAAGTCTCTATCTCTCAACCATTCTTCACATTATTTTCTTGAGGCACATTCTCTCACTGAACCTGACTCATCCATTGATTGGACAATATTGACTGCCCAGTGAGTCTCAGACATCTGCTTATCTCTGTCAGTCTTTTGTGAATGGGTTAATAGGCACTTAGCTTTTTTTACATGAGTGCCTGGGATAGAACTCAGCTCCTTAGAGTTTTATTAGAGGAAATTCCCAACCAAGTCACCTCTGCAGTCCGCTATTATTTTATGACTTGTTGAAATCATGTGATGTGTGTTACAGAACTGGACTTCTGGATGCATGTGGAAGTTATCCCTGCTCAGTGGCTGTTTGTAAATGAGTTATCTTGGAAATAGCACATGCATTTATGGTTCTGAGTATCATAGTTTAACTCACTAACCTTGAATAAATGTAATTTGAATATCATCTGTAGACATTTGTTGTGATACTCTCTTTGAAATAAATGACATAATTCTAAATAATGAGAAAAATAGTGATCTTAAAAGAAATACTTATAGTAGCTTTCAATATTAACTAACTTACCTCATAGGCTTTTGCAAGGCAGTGGTTTCTTCAGATTTCAAGCCTTGTAGGTGACTGGGATACAGTAAACAAATGCATCTCTTCTCACTCTGAGGTTCATTTCCTCAGCAAACAAAGGATTTTAAAACAATTTTAATGCACTTAAAAGCAAAAGTTGAGTTTCCTTCCTATAGTTTTGGGTCTCAATAATGAACATTTAAAAAATTAAATAAGTTAGTGAAAAATGTTGTGAGATAAAAATCTGCTTTTGTGTGTCTGTCTACATTCGCTTAAAGATGATAGAATGTAGAAAAAAGAAAAAGCTCTTTATGTGAATTTGTGTATATATGTGTGTGTTCACAGGTATTCAGGTGTATGTGTGTACATGTGAATGAAGGATATGAAACAATGTCAGATGATAATTACATTCTTCAGAAAACATGTTTCTAGATATCTTGGAGATAGGGTCTCTCACTGACCTTGCTTCAGTGGCTGAGCAAGAGCTATAGTCTCTTGAGAGCTTTCTGAAAGAATGTCTGTGATAGTAACAGACAGAATATGGGGAAGGGAACTTTCAACAACAAATACCAAGGTGCTGTAATGAATAACAATCCCTGTAGCTGACAGCCCTCCACCCCAACTGGCTTGTGGACCACAAAGATTTGTTGTTGTTTTCATTCACAGTTCTGGATAATTCAAGAGAATGGTACCAGGATGACCAGACTCTTATCACACTTCTAAGAAAAGAGCCCTTGCCCAGAAGGCACTACAGGAAGGCCTAGGTTAGATCTCCAGCACATTTTAAAAAATAGATGTCGTGATGCATATCTGTAATCCCAGTTCTCAGATGGTATAAGTAGGAGGATTAGAAGTTATGGGTGCTGGAGAGATGGCTCAGAGGTTAAGAACACTGACTGTTCTTCCAGAGGTCCTGAGTTCAATTCCCAGCAACCACATGGTGGCTCACAACCATCTACAATGAGATCTGTACACTATATACATAATAAATAAATATTAAAAAAAAGAAGTTGTTCATCCTTGGAAATATAGCAAGTTAGAAGTTCTTGCTATATGAGATTGTGATATATGAGATAAAATATAATAAAGAAAAAATAAAATTGCACTTATCTTATACCTTTAAATAGTAAAAAAAAGTAGATACCTCATTTATAAGTATGGGCATTTCACTTATGGAGGGTGTGACTTTGCCATTGAAGACCTACCTTCTAAATGGCATTTTCTTGATTAGCATTTCAGAGAAAGTTATGGAGGAAACTAACATTTAGTCTCTAACCAAATAAATATTGTTATTTTTCATAGTGGCTCATGAAAGAAATTTCCCTTGACCAAACCTTGATCAGGTACTTGCTCTCAATATGTCTATTCCCCCGAGCCAATGACAGGGTTACAGAGCTCCCAAATGTGCAGCAATTGGGGATCAACTCTGACACCTGAATTTCAGGCTGCTGAGAGCCAAATCTCTCTTTGAGTTCAGCATCCATCCCAGGTGAGGACATGTAAGCACTAATGGCAGAGCTAACTTGTCAGGAAGAGAAATATATCTCAACCATGGTATCCTAGGAACTTTGACTGCTCAAAAGGCCTTTGATAGTTCAAGCCTGCCTGTCTGAGCGTCTACCTTTCTTTCAAAAGGGTGAAGTTTAAATGACATGGCAGAAAGTAGAAAAGCATCTCCTCTCATAAGTAAGCATAGCATATTTCCTTGCTTATCCTTTGCTTGAGAAAATCTAACACCTGTGCTTGTCTCCCAGGGCTCATGGATGCAAACTTTTTTAAAGGTGACTGGTTGTACTTTTATGACATAGAGTAGTCAAAGTCAGGGAGACAGACAGTACAAGGGCAATTGCTTGAGGCTGCACAGAAAGGAGAATGGAAAATTATATTTGATGGGCACAGATGTTCAGGTTTGAGAAAAGAAAAAAAAAACATTATGGAGACAGGAGGTAGCTGTAGAAAAATGATAAAATTTCTCTCTGAACTGAACCCTTAAAATAATGAACATTGTTTCTATATATGTTACATAACAAAAAGTGGTGAGAACATTCTGAAACGAGTCAAATATTGTCACTGATGGGCTATAATGGTTTATTAGAAGGCTGAGCCCACAGAGTACTTGCTATACAAATTTGTAATAAAAAAAAGATTATAAGGCATGCTCTTATAATCTTAGCACCCAGGAGACAGAGACAGAGAAATCCCTATGGTATGTTGGCAAGTCTGTCCTGTTAGAGAAAACTATGAGCTCTAGATCAGTGAGAAATCCTATCTCAAAAAAGTGTATATGGATTTTGAGAAATGACACTAAAGTTTGACACCTAGAACCTACCTGTAATTACATACAAAGAAACACATACATTCACAAATACACACACAAACAAACACTCACATACATATAAACATACACTCACATCACATGCACTCACATACACAGATACACACAGAGAGAACACACATACTCATACATACATACAAACACACTTACACACATATACACATAAATATATACAGCACTGACACAAAGTGCACACATCCAAACACACACACATATAAACACACATTCACATCACATGCACCATATACACAGATACATACAGAGAGAACACGCACACATACACATACATACAAACCCACACACTCACATACATACACACAGCACTGACACAAGGTGCATACACATGCACAGTCACACCTAGAAGAACTGAAGCATTAGTTGTTGACCTGTGTTTTGTGCATGTATATGTCACCTATTATTGTAGCAATAAACCCAGGGGAGAAGTATATATTATTCTCAGTTTACAGATAATGCTTTCTAACCTGAACAAAACAATCTGCTAAAAATATTGAGTCATTGAATCACAAATGTTTGTTATTAGTTATGTCTATCAGGAGGCTTTTTTCAATCTATGACTCAGTTTATCATTTGGAAGAAATGAATGTGAATGCCTCTAAACAAATCACATGGTGAGAGAGTCAAAATGTCACTGTTTCAGCCTGAGCCACACTTGACTCTTCAAAGCTTGTTGGAGTTAATTTAAGTAATGCATTTCTGTTTTGGTGCGAACATTCTACTACAGGCTACTAGCACTAGTGACGTCCGAGTGGTACCACCTGCTCAGAAGAGAGACATGTGATAAATTGAATTGTGAGCAACTGTTAACGCACATGTAAGAGTTTGTCACATCAATATGTGAGGACAGTGTTGTAGCATGGAGTGAAGAACATTACTCTGCCATAATCACTGTGCCCATAGAAAGCATCCTGTGATAGGACCTAAAGCATCTTTACTTCAAGTGTCTTCCAAAATTTTCTCCTATGGCTGGTTGGACCCCTGCCTCTAGAGTAGAGGGAAAAAAGAATAATGGACATCTTTTTTTTTTTTTTTCTCTCTTCTTTATTTTGTATTTATCAAAAAAAAACACAGTAAAAAGAATTTAAAATGTGGAAGAGTTAACAATAACTATACAGAGGATAAGAATGATAGGCATGGCTTATCAAGGGAAGAAATACAAATAAGATTGCTACACCTATATTTTCTTTGTGTTCATCTTTCCCTCTGAATTTTTTTT
>PVIH01018074.1:20481-39808 GCA_004025045.1 Sigmodon hispidus | reverse complement strand
CTTTTGATTGATTTTACCATGAACTCTACTCTGTTGGATATTAGAATAGCAACACTAGCTTGTTTCTTGGAGCCATTTGATTGGAAAAGATTTTCCCAATCTTTTAATCTTAGCCCATGTTTGCCTATGGAGTTGATGTATATTTCTTGTATGAAGCAGAAGGTTGGCTTTTGTTTTTGTATCCATTGTGTTAGTGTGTATCTTTTTATAGGTAAATTGAGGCCATTAATATTAAGGGATATTGATAACCACTGATTGTTATTCCCTGTAACTTTTGGTAGTATCTTGTGTGCATTTCAGTTATTTGGGATTTTCTTCTGCAGAATGATCAATCATTGTTTCATGTGTATATCTGGGATCCTTTGGTTGGAGTTTTCCCTATAATTCTTTCTGTTGTGCTGAATTTTTGAATAGGTATTGTTTTAATCCGTGTTTGTTGTTAAATATCTTCCTTACTCCACCCATGGTGATTTATAGTTTTTCTGGGTATAGTAGTCTTGGTTGACAGCCATGCCATTTTAATATCTGTATAACTTCTGATCAGGACCTTCCTGATTATGTTCTTTCCATTGAGTAATCTGACATTATTCTGATGGGTCTGCCTGAATATGTATGTTGGTGCTTTTCCTTTGTAGGTGTTAATATTTTTTATTAATTATTATTTAATTATTAATAATATTTTTATTAATTATTATGTGGCTTAATTATTATGTGGTAAGCAGACTTTTTGGGGATCTAAATTTTTTGCTGTTCTGCATGCTTCTAGTATCTTTAGTCATTTCCTTCTTTAAGTTGGGAATGTTTTCTTTTATGATTTTATTGAATACATTATCTGTGCCTTTGAGCTGGTATTCTCCTTCTTCTATTATTCTCAGCATTGGTCTTCTCATGATATCCCAAATTTCCTGAATGCTTTGTGTCATGGCTTTCTGCTTTTGGTGTTTTCTTTGAGTAATTTAATTATTTCCACTAATGAGTCTTCCTACTACAGATGTTCTCTCTGTGATCTCTTGGATTAATTTGGTTATGCTTGTATCTGTAGTTTCAGATTATTTCTTCAGATACTGCATTTTTCTGCCTTGTTTTGTGCCACTTTTATTTTTTCTATTTCAATTTTTAGTTCCTAGAATGATTCTTTCATTTGTTGGATTTTTTCTTTCTCGTTTTTATTTCAAGGATTTGTTCATTTCTTCCAATTTTTATTTATATTTTCTACTATTTTTTCTTTTCTTTTCTTTTTATATTTTATTTTATTATGGTAAAAGAAAAAAGCTTTTATTGTAGATATGAACAACAACAGCCAGAGGCATGTGGAATCCTTCCACAGGAAAGAAAGATGCAGACTGATAGTCAGGGCTATCTGTGAGAGAGTGGAGAATAGCTGGGCAGTGAGAATATAGAAATCATAATGAGAATAGCAGGGTTATAAGCAGCTGGGGTAGGAATCCCAGTGAGTTGTGTGGAGTTTAGGAAAGAAAAAGAGAAAGAATGACTAGGATTCCAGCATGGAGTTTGAAGTGTGTAACAGGTCCCAGTGATGCCGAAGGCATGTGGAGGCCAGTGTGAGCTTTGATATGCCACCACAGGTAGCCATGCTCTTCTTCAAGAGTTAGGTGAAATGATTCCTTTTGGTGATGAGAAACTGCTTTAAAAGTTCCTGAGGAGTGCTGGCTTTTATTTAACTACCAGAAACCCTAGTCCATATTGAATATTTGAATATCTAGACATTTGGACTGCATTTTGGAGTTTGGGAAAATGGCATTTCCTTTTAATGTGAAAATCTGAACTTGAGGCTGGTGCAATAGCTTAGCGGTTGAGAGCACTGACTGTTCAACTGGAGGACATGAGTTTGATTCCCAGCATCCACATGGCAGCTAACAACTATCTGTAGTTCCAGTTCCCAGTTCCAGGCAAACACCAGGGCAAATAAATATAAATAAATAGTTTTTTAAGAAAAGAAAATCTGAACTAACAGGCTCTGATAATAAAAACCTCTTAGAAGCTGTTAGTTTAACTCTACCTTTTATCAATTCGAGAGCTAAGAATGTCACCAGAAAAAAAAATATTAGGTGTACAGCATAGTTCCTCCCTCCCATTTCAGCTTGAATTGTATTTGCTGTGTAGAACTATATCAAAACAAAACTTTATGAAACTGCTTCCACATTGGAACACGGAATTTGGAGTAATCAGAGCAGTGTCACTAAAAATAGCTCCAGATAAACTCTTATTCCTTTTAACATGAGAGCTGTGTTTCTTATGCTACACAGCAACAAAAACCAAACCCACAAACCTATTCAAATTAAGACTTCACAAAGTATATGGTGTTGTGTCTTTATAGTTTCATCTATTCTAGAGGCACAGACCACTTGACCTCAAGCACTGCAGGTATGCCTAGACAACAATGGGGAATGGCTTCAGAAATAAAAACAAAGTCATTTCTATCTCTAGGCCATTTTAAGGTAGCTAGAAGTAGACAAAGTGGTCATTTCCTTGACTCTAATAAACTTTGAGCTCACATTGCTAAAGACAGTGAAATACTACAGCTAGAGTTTTTTTTTAATATATTATGTACAGTGTTCTTTCTGTATGTATTCCTGAAGGTCAGTAGAGGATAGGCTTAGCGACAGATAAAGAGAGCATAGTAGGTCATAACTAATGCTCACAGATGCAGTATTACCATCACAAATTTCTGCTAAGTAATCCTTCTACAGTCAAACCAGAAGTTTTGTTTATTTAGTTGTTTTTTTTTCTCTCTGTGTGTTTCAAATTCCTTTTTTCATCCATCATCTTTTAATGAAAAAAATGTTTTTGCTTTAAGTTCAATAATGAGTACAACCCTTGCTTACCTTTCTGGGTTTGTAAGACCTCGCTCAGGAGGACATTATTGTGGATTAAGTATTTTGTGGCAAGCAGACTTTTTTTTGAGGGGATCTAATCTATTTTGTCTTCTATAAGATTCCTGTATCTTTATGGGCATTTTCACTTTAGGTTGGGAAAGTTTTCTTCTATGATTTCATTGAATACATTATCTGTGCCTTTTATCTAGTATTCTTCTCCTTCTTCTATTTTTATTATTCTCAGGTTATAACTTTTCTTGGTGTCCCAAATTTCCTGAATGTTTTGTGTTATGGATTTTTTCGTTTTCATTGACTGATGTATCTTTTTTCACTATTTAGTCTTCCATTCCAGATTCTCTTTTCCATCTCTTGGATTCTGTTAGTTATGATTGTATCTGAGGTTCCAGTTCATTTTTTCCAGATATCCATTTCCACCTTTGTCTCATTTTGTGCCTATTTATTGCTTCTATTTCACTTTTGAGTTCCAGGAATGTTTCTTTCATTTTTGGGGTTTTATTTCTTGGTTTTCTTTCTAGGATTTGTTCATCTTTTCCAATTGTTGTATTTTCTATTTCTTTAATGGAGTTTTTTAATATCCTGTTTGATGACTTCAATAATCTTCATAAAGATGTTTTTGCAGTTGTTTCCTTCTGATTCCTCTTCATTGCTACGTTCATATCTTGTAGCTGTACAACCATCAGTTTCTTCTGGTGTTGCTTTGCTGTTCTTAATATTGCTATATATATTTTTGCACTGACATCTGCCCATGGTTTCAGTGGTTCACAATTGGTCAGTTCCTAGTTAGTTTTGGCTAGAGGACTTGTGTGTCTCCTGTCTGCTCTGAGCAAGAGGTATGTTAGATCTTTGAACAGGGGACTGTGTTTCCAAGGCCCTCAGTCCTTGTCTGATGATGAAGTTCGTCCTAGAGACAGGGTGCAGCTGGGCAGTGCCTAGAGACTTCTGCTTGGACAAATCTGAGATCTGACTCTTGGTTTTAAGCCCAATCCTAGAGAGAAATTCTCTGGACTATGTCCCAACATGTGGAATCCACTCACCTTTGACTCCACTCTGGATGGGGACAGGGTTTCAAAGCTTCTACAATCTTGATAAAAGTGATTTTAATGTTGTTTTCTCTTCATTGCTCTGTTCAGTTCTTGTTGTGGGAGAGCCACCAGGTTATTCTATTGGTGCCTGGTTGTTTTTTTTATATTACATATGTATTTTGCACTGGTGCCTGCACAGTGCTTTTTTGGTTCACCCTTAGTCAGGCCTTAGACCTATATTTTTCAGGTTTTTCACATGTTTTTTGTCTCCTGTCTGCTCTGAAATAGAGACTGCAATATTACAAGATATTTTACTCTGGTCAGGCCACAGGGTCCCATTTCCTGAAGAGATGCCCATCTCTCTCTCTTCTCTGGGAACTGGTTTGAGTAGTTTAGAGAGATGCCTCTCACTGGTCTCTGGACACAGATCATGCAGTCTGGAGAGACATTTCTCTATGATGATGCACCTTGCAATGAAGGCAGGTCCAAGATATTAGCTGTGTGTCCCCTAGGATTTCTGGGAAGGATTCTTCAGCCCCTCACTGCCTGGAGACATAGATTGCTAGGTCCAGACAGATGTCCATCTATCTACCCCTCCCTCTTTTCTCTTAAACTTCTGACATCAATGCTAAAAGGTTGGGACAAATTGTAAATGATGAGTAAATTAAACATATGCAAATTAATATTTTTATTACATAATTTGCTTTTTATTCTTTTAAAGTAACATGCCCTAAACTGTCAACATGTTCATCCATAAATTTGTATAGCATTTTATGACACATTTAGATACTGTACAAATTATAACTGTTTTTCTCTCTTTTTCCTTTTCTTTGGGTATTGATGTGGTGTTCACATGTATGTGTGCCAACCACTGGAATATGTGATACAAATGGATGCCAAAACAGAAAATTGCATCCCTAGAAACTGAATAAAGCTTATTGCAAAAGAATGGGTATTAGAAAGCAAACTTGAGCAACAAACATATTCATGAGCTACAACTAATATTGAAATAAGAACCATTTTCTAGCCCCAAACGTAACTCTAAAAAATAAGTTGCTAACTAGAAGAACATTTCTTTATCTCATTATTGTTGTCATACTACATTGTGGGTTGGGTTTCAGTTTCCATAGCTGCATGAGTAGAGACAATGGTACTAAAATAATTGCCTTTTGAAAAATGAAAAACAATATATTTTATTATGGGTCATATGTGTGTCATAGCTATAAATTCTAACATAGGTGGTTTTAAAGTATTCAATTTTAGATTTCTTAATTACAAAGTCATTTGAATTATAATGGAGTTGACTTCCAGAAAGTCATAAATTATGATCTGAAGTTATCTGTTAGTTATTCCAGATACAATAAATTCTACAATAATTATTTTTTCTCTTAATAATAAAAAGGTGCATTATCAGGGCAAAACATATCAGCTGAAGATATAACAATTGATAAATATATTTGCTTTAAAAATTCAGCAAGGGAATTTTATTTTTCTCACATTGATTTATTTTCCAATTGCAGAAAGATTCATTAGATCAATAAAGAATGTTAAGAACAGTACAATTAGTACTGTACTCATAGATCTGTAATTTTCTATGTGGAAATATAGAAATTAAGAGCACACAGAAAATATCTAAATCTAATAAATGCAATTTACAAAAAGCCAACACCCAACATCAACCTTATTGGAGAAAAAAATCATAGAAATCTCACTGAAATCAGGAACTACAGAAGGATGTCCTTTCTCCTCTTATCTATTCAATATAGTTCTTGAAGTTTTAGCTAAAGCAAAAAGAGAACTAAAGGAGATCAAGGTGATGGAAACTGGAAAAGAAGAAGAGAAACTATCTCTATTTGCAGGTGATATGATTATATACATAGGTAACCCACAAAATTCTACCAGGGAATTTCTACAGCCGTTAAACACCTTCAGCAGTGTAGAAGGATAAAAGATTAACTAAAAGAAATCAGTAGACCTTCTATACATTAAAGATAAAAGGGCTGGAAAACGAATAAGGAAAACATCACCCCTTATAATAGCTGCAAATAGCATTAAATACCCTGGAGTAACTGTAACCAAAGAAGTAACAGAACTATTTGACAGAAACTGTAAACCACTGAAGAAAGAAATTGAAGAGGATATCAGAAAATGGAAAGATCCCCCATATTTCGGGGTAGGTAGAATCAATATAGTAAAAATGGCAATCCTACCAAAAGCAATCAACAGATTCAATGCCCTTCACATGAAAATTCCAACAAAATTTTATACAGACATTGAAAGGAAAATACACAGTTTCATTTGACCAAGCAGGAAATCCTGGATTACCAAAATAATTTTGCTCAAAAAAAGACCCTCAATAGGAATCATCACCTCTGACTTCAAGTTATACTATAGAACTACAGTAATAAAACAGCCTGGTACTGACATAAAAACAGACGTGAGGATCAGTGGAATAGAACTGAAGATCCTGACATTAAGCCAAATACTTATGAACACCTGATCGTTGACAAAGAGTTCCAATATATTTAATGGACAAAAGAAAATATCTATAACAAATGGTGGTATGATAGCTGGATGGCAGTGTGTAGGAAAATGCAAATAGATCCAAGCCTACAATCCTACACAAAAGTCAAATCCAAGTGAATAAAAGACCTTAAATTAAACCCAGTGACACTGAACTTGATAAAAAAAAAAGTGGGAAACATCCTCTAACCAATTGCCATAGGTAACAACTTTCTAAATATAACACCTGTAGCACAGACACTAAGAACAACAATCAATAAGTAGGATCTCCTGAAACTGAGAAGCTTCTGTAAAGTCAAGGACACAGTCAATAAGATAAATGACAGCCTACAGAATGGAAAAAGATTTTCACCAATCCTACAAGTGACAGATCACTGATCTCTAAATTATATAGAGAACTAAGAAACTAGAGCCCAAATCCTTGAATAACTCAATCAAAACATGTGGTTCAGAACTAAAAGTGTAATTCTCAGCAGAAAAATTACAAATGGCTGAAAGGTACTTGAAAAAGTGCTGGACATCTTTAGTCATCAGAGAAATGCAAATGAAAACAGCTTTGAGATATCACCGTACATTTGTCAGAATGGCTAAGATAGAAGACACAGATGAAAGCCTATGCTGGATAGGTTGAGGAGCATGAGGAAACCTCCTCCATTGATGGTAGGAGTATCAGCTTGTTTAGCCATTCTGGAATGCAGTATGGCAATTTCTCAGAAAACTGGGATTCAATCTCCCCAAGGATCCAGTAATATCACAACTGGGCATATACCCTAAAGTTGCATATTCACACTCCAAAGGCATTAGCTCAACTATGTTCATAGTAGCATTATTCATAATAGCAAGAATGTGCAAACAACCTAGATACCTATCAACAGAAGAATGGATTAACAAACTCGCATATATCTATACAATGGAGTACTACTCAGCAGTGAGAAAAAATGATATCCTAAAATTTGCAGACAAATGGATTGATTTGGAGAGTATCTATCTGATCCATGTATCACAATCCTCAAAAGATCAACAGGGGTTGTAGTCACTCATTAGTGTACTTTACACAAAAAGGAAAGCATATCCAATCTTTACAGTACAACCACAGAAGAGCATGGGATCTGAAATAACTTGGACCGGCACCACAGAGCCCATTTCCTCCCAAGGAACACCTGACCCAGTATTGATATTGAGATGAGGAAAGCAGATCTGCCTGGAGAAAATGCTGCTCTAAGCCACCTTGGGATATTGGGACCTTGGAAACTCCTGCCTTTCCTGTGGAAGAGATAAAGTGATGGGGAAAATATAGAGTAATTGGGAGTGATGGGAGTGGAAAGGGAGTTTGAACAAGGGGATACATGCACAAAATCTATGATTTTAATCATAACAAAAATTCAAAAACAGACAAAAACATAAAAATAAACAAAAAGGAAAAAGAAACATGTCTTCGTCCAATTTGGGTCCTTGCTCCATTTGGAAGTTATGTCTTCTCAGTCTCTTCTCAGTGTCTTAGTATGTTTCAGGCTAGTGGCCTTTGTGTTACAGAGGTCACTTTGGTCAACTTGTGATGAAGTCAGTTATGAATATGGCAGCATATTAGAACTGGTGTGTTTAGGAAGCTGGGTTTGCTCAGAGTTTGTAATTACAGAGGGCTTCCATGCTGCCTCGGGTTTAGGGTGGAGCTGACTTGGGGTAAGGTTCCAAGGGCTGTGTCTAAGAGCTGAGTTTAAGAGATTGTGGTCTCTGCTTGGCCTGGCCAGTATGACACTTGTGTGTTAATCTGCTGCGGGCCAGGTGTCTGTGGGTTTCCAGTTGTTGCAGAAGTCACTGAGGTCACTGTGAGATGACTTAGGTTGTAGATGGGGGTGGGGTTGAGGCAATAGAGTGTCTAGCCGGCTATGTTTCTGCTGGAAGTTTGTTCATGCAGGAGGGCTTCACCCTTAGTGCTTTAATCCCAAATGAAAGATGGAGTTCTCAAGCCACTCATTTTACTGCAGTTTATTCAGTACAGACTCAATTACTGTCTCTTACTAATGTTACATAAGAATACATAATATGTCAGAAAAGAGATTTACATCTATAACTTCAAGCCTGTGTGCATCTTACATTTCCATTCAGGTGTTTACTATGGTGACAAAAATTATAGTAATTTTCACTAAATAATCATATTGCAAAAACAGAATAAACATAAGGTAAGTTAAAGTTAATTATCACATGAATTTTTATCAAAATCCTTCAGCAATTTTATAGACAGACTCCTACGAACTGGTGGTACACTCAATCACACTCAGTGGAAGACTTACATTATAATACTAACCAAGAGGTACTGGTAAGAGATTGGGAACACTTTCATATTTCTCATCTTTTAGTTTTAAAATATTTTTTGGATTATTATTATTATTATTATTATTATTATTATTATTATTAACAGGAAGTCACACATTCTATCCTTGTAAATCCTTATTCAAGGTCCTATTTCCCTCCCAACACATCAGTTCATTCTCTCTTCCCACAACTCCCATCCCCTCCCTGGCCAGGCGGCGGGCAGCTCCATGGTCATAAGTCCCAATATTGCTTATTTCAGTCTCCACTCCTGGCACATCCAGTTTTCTCCCCCCAGTCTCAAGACTGAGTCAGGTGTTCTTCTAGGGGGAGTGGGATCTTGGGAGTCAGTCCAGGGTTTTGCTGATCCCAAACTGTTCAGTGGTTGTGGTTTGCTGCTTGGGCATGCTTTGCTTTCTTCTTGTTTGTTTATTTCTTTAAAGTCCACTAATGAGTGAGTACATCCCCTGCTTATCTTTCTGAGATTGTGATACCTCACTCAGGAGAATATTTTCCAAATCCATCCATTTGCCTGCAAATTTTAGAATATCACTTTTTCTTACTGCTGAGTAGTACTCCATTGTGTAGATGTACCACAGTTTGTTAATCCATTCTTCATTTGAGGGGCATCTAGACTGTTTTCAGGCTCTTGCTATTAAAAATAACACTGTTATGAACATAGTTGAGCTAATACCTTTTTATGGTGACTGTATATCTTTAGGGTATACACCCAGATATGGTATTACTGGGTCCTTGGGGAGACTGATTATCAATTTTCTAAGAAACTGCCATACAGCATTCCAAAGTGGCTGAACAAGCACACACTCCCACCAACGATGGAGGAGTATTCCCCTTGATCCACATCCTCTCCAGCATGGACTGTCCTCTGTGTTTTTTACCTTAGCCAATCTAACAGGTTTCAGGTGGTATCTCAAAGTTGTTTTGATTTGCATTTCTCTGATGGCTAAAGATGATGAGCATTTTTTCAGGTGCCTTTCAGCCATTCGTAATTCTTCTGCTGAGAGTTCCCTTATTATATCTGAACCCCATTTTTTGATTGGGGTATTCAAGGTTTTGGACTCTAGATTCTTGAGTCCTTTATATATCTTAGAGATCAGTCCTCTATCGCTTGTAGGGTTAGTGAACATCTTTTTCCATTCTATAGGCTGTCATTTTGTCCTATTGACTGTGTCCTTGGCTTTACAGAAGCTTCTCAGCTTCAGGAGATTCCATTTATTGAGTGTTGTTCTTAGTGTCTGTGCCACTGTTGTTATATTTAGGAAGTGGTCATTTGTGCCAATTCGCAGAAGTGTATTTCCCACTTTCTTTTCTATCAAGTTCAAAGTGGTTGGGTTTTAGGTTGAGGTCTTTGATCCACTTGGATTTGAGTTTTGTGCAGGGTGACAGGCTCAGTTCTATTTGCATTTTTCTACATATTTCCATCCAGCTATGCCAACACCATTTGTTCAATATACTATCTTTTTTCCATTGAATGTTTTGGGGCTTTTTGTCAAAGAACAGGTGTTCATAGGTTTTTGGGTTAATATCTGTATCCTCAAATCCATTCCCTTGATCCACAAGTCTGATTTTATGCCAGTACCAGGCTGTTTTTATTATTGTAGCTCTATAGTATAACTTGAAGTCAGGGATGGTGATACCTCCTGAGGTTCTTTTGTTGAGTAAAATTGTTTTGGCCATCATGGTTTTCCTGTTATTCCAAATGAAATTGAGTATTGTTTTTTCAATGTCCAAAAAATATTGTGCTGGGATTTTGATAGGCAGTATATTAAATCTGTACATTGCTTTTGGCAGAATTGCCATTTTTCTATGTTGATCCTACCTATCCAGGAACATGGGAGAGCATTCCATTTTCTGATATCCTCCTCAGTTTCTTTTTTTAGTGACTTAAAATTTTTTGTCAAATAGATCTGTTACTTCTTTGGCTATAGTTACTCCAAAGTATTTAATACTATTTGCAGCTATTATAAAGGGTAATGTTTCCCTTATTTCTTTTTCAGCTCTTCTATCTTTAGTGTGTGGAAGGGCTACTGACTTTTTTTAGTTAATCTTGTATCCTGCTACATTGCTGATGATGTTTATCAACCGTAGCAGTTTCTTGGAAGAATTTTGTGGTTCACTTATGTATACGAATATATCATCTGTAAATAAGGATAGCTTTCCTTCTTTTCCGATTTAAATCCTCTTAATCTCCTTTCATTCTCTTATTGGGTTAGCTAAAACTTTGAGAACTGTATTGAATAAATAAAGGGAGAGTCCATCCTTGTCTAGTTCTTTTTTTGTGGTATAATCAGCTCCTAATGTTCATTTTATTTATTTTATTTTATTTTTTAGTTATTGTTTTTTATTTATTTTGTATCTATCAAGAAAAACAGTAAATTGAATTTACAATGCTGATAAGTTAACAATAACTATAAAGAAAATAAAAATCATAAGCATGTCTTATCAAGGGTGATAATGCAAATGATTTGTTACACATAAAATTGCTTAGTATTAAGCTTTTCCTCTGAATTTTTTTTTCTATCCCTGTATAACCACATTCAAGGTCCCTTCCCCCTCCCGCCACATCAGGTTATCTTTTCTTCTCCACAAATCCCCATCCCCTCCCTTGGCAGGCTGCAGACAGTTTCATGGTCCCATTATTCCAATAATGCTTAGTTCAGTCTCCACTCCTGGAAAACCCAGTTTTGTCTGCCCTCCCTCTAGA
Organism: Sigmodon hispidus; assembly: GCA_004025045.1. Taxonomy (NCBI): domain Eukaryota; kingdom Metazoa; phylum Chordata; class Mammalia; order Rodentia; family Cricetidae; genus Sigmodon; species Sigmodon hispidus. Next base: position 28,370 of record PVIH01018074.1, on the reverse strand, counting down.
GTGAGTCAGGTGTTCCTATAGGTTTAGCAGGATCCGAAGGGTCAGTCCAAGGTGTTTCTGATCCCAAGCTGTTTAGTGGTTGTGGTTTGCAGCTTGGGCATGCTTGGCTTTTTTTCTTGTTAGTTTGTTTAGAGACCACTAATGAGTGAGTACATCCCCTGTTTGTCTTACTGAGTTTGTGATACCTCGCTCAGAAGGATATTCTCCAAATCCATCCATTTGCCTGCAAATTTTAGGATATCATTTTTTCTAATTGCTGAGTAGTAGTACTCCATTGTGTAGATGTACCACAGTTTGTTAATCCATTCTTTAGTTGAGGGACATCTAGGTTGTTTCCAGGTTCTTGCTATTACATATAATGCTGCTATGAACATGGTTGAGCTAATGTCTTTGGAGTATGACTGTGCATCTTTAGGGTATATACCCAGAAGTGGTATTGCTGGGTCCTTGGGGAGATTAATTCTTAATTTTCTGAGAAACCGCCATTCTATGATCCAAAGTGGCAGAACCAGCTCACACTCCCACCAACAATGGAGGAGTGTTCCCCTTGCTCCACATCCTCTCCAACATAGGCTGTCATCTGTGCCTTTTATCTAAGTCAATCTAACAGGTGTCATGTGGTATCTCAAAGTTGTTTTGATTTGCATTTCTCTCATGGCTAAAGATGAGCACTTTTTCAGGTGCTTTTTGGCCATTCATAATTCCTCTGCTGAGAATTCCCTTTTTAGATATGAACCCTGTTTTTTGATTGGGTTATTCAAGGTTTTGGGCTCTAGATTCTTGTGTTCTTTATATATCTTAGAGATCAGTCCTCTATCACTTGTAGGGTTGGGGAAAGCCTTTTCCCATTCTGTAGGCTGTCCTTTTGTCCTCTTGACAGTGTCCTTGGCTTTACAGAAGCTACTTAGCTTCAGAAGATCCCACATATTGTTTGTTGTTCTTAGTGTCTGTGCCACTGGTGTTATATTTAGGAAGTGGTCACCTGTTCCAATTTGTAGAAGTATATTTCCCACTTTCCTTTCTATCAAGTTTGAAGTGGCTGGGTTTATGTTGAGGTCTTTGATCCACTTGGATTTCAGTTTTGTGCAAGGTGACAGGATTGCCTCTATTTGCATTTTTCTACACACTTCCATCCAGCTATGCAAACACCATTTGTTAAAGATACTATATTTTTCCATTGAATGTTTTGGGCCTCTTTGTCAAAGTTCAGTTGTTCATAGGTTTTTGGGTTAATGTCTTTATCCTCAATTCTATTCCATTGATCCACAAGTCTGATTTTATGCCTGTACCAGGCTGTTTTTATTACTGTTGCTCTATATTATAAATAGAAGTCAGTTATGGTGATACCTCCTGAGGTTCTTTTGTTGAGTAAAATTGTTTTGACAATCCTGGCTTTCAGGTTATTCCAAATGAAATTGAGTATTGTTCTTTCAAGGTCCAAGAAATATTGTGTTGGGATTTTTATGGGCAGTGCACTGAATCTGTAGATAGCCTTTGATAGAATTGCCATTTTTACTATGTTGATCCTTCCATTCCAGGAACATGGTAGAGCTTTCCATGTTCTGATATCCTCTTCAATTTCTTTCTTCAGTGATTACTCAAAGACACAACAAAGAAGGAGAATTACAGACCAATTTCCCTCATGAATATTTTTGTGAAAATTCTCAACAAAATTTTGGGAAACCATATACAGCAAAGTATAAAATATTTCATCCACCACGATCAAGTAGGCTTCATTCCTGAAATGCAGGGCTGGTTTAACATATGAAAAACTGTAAATGTTATCCATCATGTAAACAAACTAAAGGAACAAAACCAAATGATCATACCCTTAGATGCTGAAAAACCCTTTGACAAAATCCAACACTCTTTTATGAATAAAGCCCTGGAGAGACCACAAATACATGGAGAATACTTAATATAATAAAGGTGATTTACAATAAGCCGACAGCCAGTATCATACTTAATGGAGAAAAACTCAAAGCAATCCCACTAAAATCAGGAATTAGACAAGGATGTCATCTCTCCCCTTATATATTCAATATAGTTCTCAAAATTTTAGCTAAAGCAATAAGTGGATGTAAAGAGATCAAGGGGATACAAATTGGAAAAGAAGAAGTGAAACTATCTCTATTTGTAGATGATATGACTGTATACATAAGTGACCCACAGAAGTCTTCCAAGGAACTGCTACGGCTGATAAACACCCTCAGCAATGTAGTAGGATACAAGATTAACTTAAAGAAATCAGTAGGCCTTCTATACACTACAGATAGAAGAGCTGAAAAAGAAATAAGTGGAACATTACCCTTCATAATAGCTGCAAATATTATTAAATACCTTGGAGTAATTATAACCTAAGAAGTAATAGACCTATTTGTCCAAAATTTTAAATCTCTTTGCTTTATAATGCTATACCTTGTTTTTCCATGATCTACATTTTTCTTCCATAAATCTTCACAGTTCATATTCTTTATACATAAGCCACTATTCTCTGGTAAAAAACAACATCAAAAGGCTTGCATTCTTTCATGGTTATAAAAGCAGGTAAGAGTTTCACCATGTAATGGCTTGTCAAATTTTCTCTATACTCAAAAAGATAGAGAATTGCAAAATCCTCTGTGAACTCAAGATACAGGGTCAAATGAGAAAGAGTGAAATGTTGAATAAATTAAGAAATACAAAAAAGGGAAAGAGGGGGGCTGGAGGGATGGCTCAGCTGTTAATAGAGGCCCTAGGTTCACTTCCCGGCAACCACATGGCAGCTCACACTCTGTAGGTCCAGTTCAATGCAAACAGCTAGGCAAATAGATAAATGAAAATGTTTTCTTTTTTTTAAAAAAAAAAGAAGAAGAAGAAGAAGATAGAAAGGGGAAGGAGGAATCTGTGGACAATACTACATTTCTAAATGTGACTAGAAAATAAACTAATTAATAAAAACAATGTGAAAATAAGCATGAAATGTCAAGGTCAGATCCATTAACCATTGCAACCCAACGCTCCAAGGCAACAGGAATAATACCATCATGAAGAGAGAGAGCACAGAGTATCCACATGAGTCAACTATGAGATGTAGGTCCATTGTCTACAGATTTGGTAAGCAAAGCATATTTTTCTTAGGCTGCTTTGTGTTAGTACACTTAGTATATACCTGCAGCATTGACCTTATGTTTAACTATAAGGTATTACATTAATGATTTGCTTCCAAAGAGTTTTATTTTAGTTTAAACAAGATCTAAGATAAAAGTGAGCTAGACATGTAGTTTGTCCTAATCTGAGTAAAGAAAAAAATAAAGCAGGCATTAAGAATTTACAATTTTGTGCTACAATAGATCTGACTATGAAACATGCTCTAGTATATTTATGTTTTCTTTATTTGCCATTCAATTTTATTTTATTTTTCTCTTTTTTATTAATAAAGTTTAATTTTTATCCATGTATCCCTTGTTCAAATGCCCTTACCCTCCCACCCCTACAAGTCACTGTTTTCCCATCTCCTTATCTCCATCCCGGCAAGGACAGGAGGTCCCAAGTTCCCAAGGGGGATTAGTTCAGCATCCACTCCAGGCAAATCCACTTTCTGCATCCTGACATCAAGAATGGCTCAGGAGTTCCTCTGGAAGTAATGGGCTCCGAAGTGCCAGTTCAAGGTGTTTCAGATACCAAGCTGTTCAGGGTTTGTAGTTTGCATCTTGAACATGCTATGCTTTTTGTTTAATGTCCACTAATGAGTGAATACATCCCCAGCTTATCTTTCTGGAATTGTGAAACTTCACTCATGAGGATATTTTCCATAATCCATCCATTTGCCTGCAAATTATAGAATATCATTTTTTTTCTTATCTTTGAGTACTACTCCATTGTGTAGATGTACCACAACTGTAAATCCACTCCTCAGTTGAGGAGCAACTAGGTAGTTTCTAGTTTTTTTCCACTTTCTTTTTTTTATTATTATTATGAATAAAGTCACATTTTCTATCCATGTACATCCTCCTTCAAGGTCTCTTTCTCCCATACCCCCTCCAGTCACTCCCTCTTCCCCACATCTCCCCATCTCCTCCCCAGCATGAGAAGGTGGTCCCAAGGTCCCAAAAATGCTCAGTTCAGCATCCACTCCTGGCAGATCCAGTTTCCTCACGCCAACATCAAGACTGAGTCAGGTGTTACTCTAGAGGGAGTGGGATCTAAGGTGCCACTCCCAGGTGTTTCAGATCCAAAGGGTTTCAGGGGTTGTGGTTTGCAGTTTGGACATGCTTTGATTTTTGCTTTTTTGCTTAGAGTCCACTAATGAGTGAGTACATGCCCTGCTTATCTTTCAGGGTTGAGGTATCTCACTCAGGAGGATATTCTCCAAATCCACCTATTTGCCTGCAAATTTTAGGATATCATTTTTTTCACTGCTGAGTAGTACTCCATTGTGTAGATATACCACAGTTTGTTAATCCATTCCTCAGTTGAGGTGCATCTATGGTGCACCCAGATTCTTGCTATTACAAATAATGCTGTTTTGAGCATTTCAGAGTTAATGCCTTTGGAGTGCAAATGTGTACCTTTTGGGTATATGTCCAGAAGTGGTATTGATGGATCCTTGAGGAGATTGATTCCCAGTTTTCTGAGAAACTGTCATACTGCATTCCAGAGTGGCTAAACAAGCTTACACTCCCATCAACAATGAAGGAGTGTTCCCTTTGCTTCACAACCTCTATAGCATAGGCTATCATCTGTGATTTTTATCTTAGCCAGCCTGACAGGTGTCAGGTGGTACGTCAAAGTTGTTTTGATTTGTATTTCTCTCATGGCTAAAGATAATGAGCACTTTTTCAAGTGTCTTTCAGCCATTCATAATTCTGCACAGAATTCCCTTTTTAATCCTGAACCCCATTTTTTCATTGTCTTATTCAAGGTTTTGGGTTCTAGTTTCTTGAGTTCTTTATATATTTTAGAGACCAGTCCTCTATCACTTGTAGGGTTGGTGAAAATGTTTTCTCATTCTGTACACAGCCATTTGTATATCAGAGTCAACCATAGAGCCAATCCAAGGCAGGATGTGGTTACCCGCATCTTCAATCCTAGCTTTAGTAATGTGGAAAGAGGAAGCTAAGAGATAAATGCAGAGTAAGAAAAGAGGGTTTCACCTTTTCCCCAATATCTGACACTGTGTTTTCGTTCTGGCATTCTCTCTGGAACTCTTTGAAAGGAGTCCTTAGCCTCTCTGAGAAGTGGATGGGGCAGTGTGAGGAGAGTTGGGGCTAGTAGGATGAGGGGAAGGAAGGGGAACTGACGTTGGTGTGTAAAATTAGAAAAAAACAATTTTAAATGAAAAATAAATCTTAAAAAGTGAACATTTATCCTGTAAATAAAGTGTGGATCTTTGATGAACTGTATTGTTTTAGCAGAGGTGGACTGCAAAAATTTTGGAAATTGGGCTGGATACTGGTTTTCAAGACAATGGAATCACAGGCTTTGGTTAGATATTCTGTACCTGACGCTGGTGCAGAGTAGGCCCCACTGTGCATGCTGTGTGGATACATTTGCTATAAATATGAAGTTGCATTTTCCAGACATAGACTTTGTGATGCAATGCCCAGTGCGAAACCACAAATTCTAACTATGTTATTTCTCCTGAACCAATAATAGGTGTCTCTCTGTGCATCATCAAACAAAATCTACTGACATCATTTTTAAAGCAGGTAACATAAACAGATTGATGAGGCAGTCATGGGACCAAAATTTTCAAAAGTGTTATCTTCCCAGGGGCATTAACTACTATAAAGTTGAGTGATGTCATTAAACTAGTTGTTCTATCCTCATTTATATTTGTTAAATTACATGACATGAACTATGAATATCAGAAATAGAACCCCCAGAGAAAGAGTTTCAAAGTATTTTCAATGAGTGAGGAAACAACTGCATAAAAACATTCTGAATATTTAAGTAGCTTTTATTTGACCAAAGAGGTAAAATTAGATGAGGATATCTATGTGCCCTTTTGGTATGCTGATTTGCATGACAAGTGACAATCCAAACTGCCTAGGCTGATAGCACAAAAATGTTCACGTTGATTTTTCTCTTCTTGCTCCTAACCTTTCAACTTCAGATAGTAAGTTTAATTCATCCCAGCTGCTTTTGGAGAATGAAGAATAATGAAGATGATAATGAAGACTTGGTGACATGTGGCTTTGTGCTGTGGACAGAAAAGAGGACAGATGACCCAAACTATATGAAATCCATTTTTAATGCAGAGTAAGTGCATTTCTATATTCTATGTAAATATTATCATGACTATTTCATTGAGGATCAAAAGAATGAGGATTAGAATGATGCTGATACACATTTACCCTGTTCTATCAACAGGCACATATTAAAACTCTGCAATTTATAAAAAAAAAACACAAAGTGCTATTTCTCTACTTCTAATTAGTCTAGACAGTTTTCTGGGATTTTTTTCTACCAGTTACCCTCTAGCTTGAAAGATAGAATCTGAGTGAATTGAGGGAATCTCTACCCTGTTCTATTTCATGTAAGTTTACTCTTTATAGTTTCCATAGCATCTTAGCAGGTATTGTCTTATATTTAAAAAATCCATTCAATTGCAAAGAATGTTATCCTAAGTGGATACAAGTAAATGTCCTCAGAGTACAGTCACTTGATAGATATTCCATTAATGTGTAGGTCACACTGTATTGTAAGGGAATTACTTCTTGTGGAAAACCTAGCACATATTTAACCCTTAGACATTCAGTTACTCTCTCACATAATCTGCATGTATAGTTACACTATGTCTTTTTAAAAATGCACTCAGAATGGAAATAGAAAATCTGTCCACTTAAAATTTCATATATGTCCCTGTCTTTGTACTTTACTTATACACATGTATAACCACTGGCCCTTGTTTTCAAAGTCCATTTCTTCACTCTGTTTTTGGAATAAAGAATGAGTGTTTGTATTGGAAATGACAAGTTCACATTTTTTGTTAAGTGAAGTTAACACGAATAGTGATGACTGTCACTTTCATCAACTTTTGCATGAGAGACAGCTCTGGCATGTGCTAGTTGGCAAGACTTGATAATAAAGATGTAAGAGTTACCTATTAGCTCATCTTATCCAATATTTAAGAAGCATACATTCTGTATATTTAAGTCATTTGTTCCCTGACACATATCATATTTACCTATTATCATTTTCTTTTAGTCACTTTTTTAATTAGATCTGCTTTTTATGTAACTTTGGCATTATAAACATTTTGATTTTGCTAACTGCTGACGGGTATTTTTAAAGACAGCACTTTAGTGTAGTAAGGCAACTCTGACAGCTCAAGTAATTGATGTTTCTTCAGGTTTAGTGGGTCCTAGAGTTAGTGATTGACTTTCACAAGTTGTAATCTCAAATTCTTGTTAGGTGTTACATTATTTTCCATGAAAATTTTCTGTGTGGTAATAAAAATATTTTAAAGTTATTTTTATTAAATATGTATAAATTAATTCTCAATTTCATAATAAGCAAAAAGTAGTATAATTTCTAAGTGGGAAACAGTTTATTTATGTCTGAGTGAATGTTTCAGAATGTAGATGTATGTTTGATATTTATTGGAGAAGAAAAAGAAGCTATTATTGTCACAAACATAAACAAAAAATGGTATTGTTCTTTTTCAACTAATGTGGTACCCATTTTCTTTAAAAAAAAATCTTCTTAAACTTTTCCATACATTTTACATTTCATAGTCTTTTATTTTCAAAGCAAATAATAGTGGCACATGCATCTCTCATAGTTTTATATTATTGTAACTAGAAATGTATTCTAAAGACTTTATTCTAAAAGAAAAATTTTGTTTAATATATATAAAGTGTGAGTGTATGATATTCAAATGAAAATTTAAAATATGTGAACAA
>PVIH01018074.1:0-20381 GCA_004025045.1 Sigmodon hispidus | reverse complement strand
CGTATTATTTAAAGCCATAAAATTCATTCCTTATTTATGATTTAATTAAGCATTATAATCTGTGATATTTGAATATATTTAAAAGAAACACTTAAAAAGTTTCATGATCCCAAAAGATAAAACAAAAAAAATGATCAGGAAGGAATATGCTAAACGCATTTTCCAATGATTATAAAGAATTGTATGTACAAAAATCAAATGTTGTCCAGACTATTATGCATAGAGATAATATTTATATCTTCCTTACCCAATTCTGTTAATTTTAAAAGAAAATACCATAGCTCAATACATCATGTACATTTTTCATATTTCTCAACAATTTCAAAATAAACTTAAATTAAACTTAGTGTTTGATCAAATCCTATGGCCTTGCTTATACTTAGAGAGCAAGCATTCAAAAACCAAAGATGAACAAAGCACTCTGTCATAGAATTCAATGACTCATTTACTGAAGATAGACTCTAGTGACCATTGAAAGCATTTGCAAGCTTCCACCTTTTTATGTCATTTCAACCTCACAACACAGAACATTTACTTTGATGTTTGTACATAGTAAGGAATACCACCCAGTACAAAATAGTCTTTTATTGATTACTGACAATCACCTGTAATTCCTTCATCTGCTAATGATCACTGTAACCTTTTACAGAAAAGGAATTCCCAACAAATATGCATTGGCCTTAGCTTTTTCAGTGGATGAAGTCAACAGAAGACATGACATTTTACCAAATATGTCTTTAGTAATAGCATATCTACCATTTAATTGTAAGAGCATGTCAAAATTATATGAAGACTTTGAATTGAATAAAGCTACTCGAATTCCTGCTAATTATAACTGTGATGATTACACCACATGTTTTGTGGTGTTTTTAGGGCCATCCTGGTCAAAATCCTTAATAGCTGGGAAAGCCCTGGAATTTTACCATTCTAGCCAGGTAAGATTTTTGTGTGGTGGGTTTTCAAGAAATTCTGTCTCTATTGGTGCCATTTCCATAAGCTAAAAATAGTAATAGAGGAGAACTGGTCTTACACCTTTGTCAAACTATGTAGTTCAAGTGTACTATTCACAAATCTTTATGTCCCTTTGTATTTTCTTTTTTGAAGTAGATATGAGGGTGGAAGTAACAAATAATGGGTTATTTAAGAACATTTTGCTGTTTAACAAGTTGTTAGAAGTGTATGTTACCTGAGGCTCCTTCCTGTGTCCTAGGCTGTTCAGATTACCTTCGGGCCCTTCCATCCTATCCTGAGTGATCAGGAACAATTTCCTTATATGTATCAGATGGCCCCCGAGGACACATCTCTAGCCCTGGCAATGATCTCCCTCATAATTCACTTCAGGTGGAATTGGATTGGGCTGACCATCTCAGACAATGATCATGGTACCCAATTTCTCTCATACTTGAGAAGAGTGATTAAAGAAAATAGAGTCTGCTTTGCATTTATAAGCTTAATTCCAGTTGATAAGAACTTATATATGTCAAGAGCTGAAGTGTATTATAACTAAATCATGACATCATCCACAAATGTTGTTATCATTTATGGTGACACTGACAGTACTCTAGCTTTGAGTTTTAGAAATTGGGAATCTTTAGGCATACACAAAATATGGATCACAACCTCAGAGTGGGGTTTCACTGCAAATAAGAATGACTTCACACATGACTCATCTCACAGGATTTTAACATTTGCATACCACCATGCTGAGATTTCTGGCCTTAAAAGTTTTCTTCAGATTTTGAGAACTTCTATTACAAATGATTCCTTGGCAAGGCTGGAATGGATGAATTTTAATTGTGCATTCTCAGCTTCTAAGTGTAAAATTTTGAAAAATTGCTTATTGAATGTTTCATTGGAATGGCTAATGATACAGACATTTGATATAATTTTTAATGACGATAGTTATAACATATATGATGCTGTGTATATGATAGCCCATTTCTTCCATGAGATGATTTTTCAGCCAGATAATAATTGGAAATTATCTCAGTCAAATTGCTTCAAGGTAGTGTCTTTTCATTGATTGGTATATGGTGTCATTAATGTTACAGTCTTAGTAGTCTCTTTATTCCTGATAATAGTGGGTTAGGAAATGTTTACCCAAATATAAATATTTTTTAACATTTTTACATTTGAGAGCATAAATCTAGATGTTGGAGTAAAGCTCAAAAGCAAAACCAATATTGTGACACACAATTTAACAGTGAAAACCAGTGATATTTTTATAGAGTACCTGAATACTGTCACTTCTGTTCTAATACTTGAAACATACTGGTTCTTCTGCATTAAATTTTTCCTTATTAATAGAGATTGATTCATCTGTTATCAAATATGTGATAATCTATGGAGGGTGTATTTATTCAAGTGTTAACTGGTTCTGCCTTCACACTAAGCTCTTGATAATAAATAAGAGAAAATTCTACAGCTCTATTCAGTAAATACACATACATCCATGTGTGTGAACTAATGGTTATCACTGAATATGGCTGAAAATTTGTGTGAATTTATGTATCTGTGTGTCTACCTATGTTGATGTTTTTATATATATTTCTGTTTGTAAAAATGAGCATATATTTGTCTTGTGTCAATCACCTATTCTATGTGTTTATATTTTTGTGAGTATCTTTTTGTGCATTTTTTAGCCCATGTGTCTATATTTGCCAATGTGTGTCATTTGTGTGTTTTGGATTTTGCTGCATATATGTATATTTTTGTTTTTGTGTGTATGTATGTATATCTTTCTGTCTAGATTTGAGCACAAATTTGTCTTTATCAATGTCTGTATGTTCATTTTGTATCTGCATATGTCTGTGAATTTGTGAGTTTGTGTGTATGTGCTTATGTATGTTTATTGTGTGTTTCTGCTACTGTGTGTGTGTTTGGGTGTATAAGTGTCTGTATGAGCCTCCATATTCATATTGTGTGTTGGCTCTCATGAGTTTGTATGAGTAAATTGTATGTGGCTATAGTATGTATGTATATTTTATGAAATTGATTCTGTGTATATGTGTGTGCATATTTAATATTTATGTTCAACATCTGCATGAATGTTATTGTTTTTAATTGGTAGTTTTTTTCTGAAAGATAAACGTAATATGAAAATAATTGCAATAATCCACTTGATTTCCTTGAATTTTTTCAACTGCACACCTTCGATAAAGTTGCATTTAAGATGATATAGTAATAAATTTTCTGTCTTCAAGAAAGGGCATATACATTATAAAATACTGACTATTTTCTAGATGAATTCAATTCTTAAGAGAATCTACTTTAAATATCATTCTGAGAACAGACAAAATATGAGCCAGAAAGAAAAACTGCAACCAGAATATGATATTTTCCAGATTTGGAATTTTCCAAACGGTCTTGGTCTTAAGGTAAAGATTGGAATTTTTAGTCCATATTTTCCACATGAACAACACATCCATTTATATGAAGACATAATGGAGTGGACTACAGGAAGTAGACAGGTGTGTCTGACTTAACTGTTCTGATTTTCATTACAGAGTAGTAATAGTAAAAGTCTATTTGTACTTCTGCCTTGTCATTTACTAAAATTAAATAGTCACATTGGAAACCATTTTAACCTACATTATTAAGATGCATTTTACTTTCTGATGTTTTTTAAAATTTGTTTAATATTCTAGACATACATTTACTGAATTTCTGCCAAAATAGGACCCATTTCTGTGTTTTACCATAAATTTAAAACTCCTTTTTTTAATCATAGTTAAATATTATTTTCAGTAAAGTAAGCCAATATTTTTTGATACCACTCTGATTACTACATAATAATTTTCCTCATTTCTGTTAAACCTCTGACATTAGTGCAGAATGACTGAAAGTAGTAGTAAATTATTAGCATATTGCATATATGCCAACCATTATTTTTATTACATAACTTGTCAAAAGCTGTTTTTTACTAACAGATCCTACATTACCAATATTTTCAAATGCACATTAACGTAATATTTTATGACTCATTTAGATATTCTAAAGATTATTACCTCTATTTTTTTCTGTTTTTATTTGCTTTCGGTATGGGTTTGTTGTCCACATGTATGTCTGTTAACCACTGAAATATGAGGTGTATAGGATAACAAAACTGTAACTTACATTCCTGGAAACTGGGGATGGCTTTAGTACCACAGAGTGAGTACCAGAAATCAATTTTTTAACAGCAAGCCTGTTCATGAGCAGCAACTATTACTGACTTACAAACCATTTTCTAGCACTAACAGTAATCCTGAGAAATATTTTGTAACTAGAGGAATATATCTTTTTCTCAATATTTTTTTCATGGTACATTCACTCTGGAGCATTTTTAAATTTCTATAGCTACATGAGTGAAGATATTGCTAGTAAAATAATTTGCTTTTGAAAAATTATAAAAGATATAATCCATCATGGGTCTTTTGTATGTACTGTACTTATAAACCTGTAAATTTCTATGCAGAATCAAATGTGGAAAATATAAAAACATCAAAGCAACACAATTGTATATATTGCAGTAATAGGCTTAGATCAGAATATATTCAATGACTAACCAAAAAAGAGTTTAAAGAGTAACCTGATAATCAGACAGGACACACATCTCCTCTAGGAGAATAAATAAAACACAAGATCTTGCATGTACACAGGAACTGAGTGAATATGTTCCAGAGTCATTTCAAAAGATTTAAAATAGTGAAAATATTTCAAAATAAAATATTTAAAGAAATGCCAAAAGAAACTCTGTAAAATGTCTGTGATAAACCTCATTCTGAGACAACTTTAAATTGAACACAATTGACAAGACTTTAAAACAAGATAAAAAAAAATAGAAAAGAAATAAAACTAAGACAAAGATAAAAATAAAGAAAGATGAAAGATATAAAGCCAAGAGAGTAAAATTAAAGATTCAAATTTGTAAAATATAGACAGAAGAAAAAAAAGAACTGACCATAGGCATCACGGGTATATCAAATAAAATATAAGAGTAATTTCCAAAATACAGAGAGAAATATGAGCATGTAGAAAATAAAATATTTAAAAGTGAAACAAATATTTAAATATCAAAAATATTGTTCTCCTGATTAATTTTAATTGAAAATTTAAATATAGAAAAGAAAAAGAAAAAAATTGAAGGTTGCAAAAGACAACTCATTTCCAAGAAGGTCTGTTCTGCATAAGAGAATATTCCCTCATTATCTTTCTTAAAATGAAAGAATATCAATAATACAATTCAAACAATCACAACAATCAGCTACTGTTTAATATGGAAGGGGACTGGGATGTATGTTCTTGAATAGACAATTGATTGCATCTGAAATTCGCTAAAACCCAACTTGTAGAGCTGACTTTTGAGAGACTTTGGCTTAATTTGACATAGGAAGGTGCACCTGTGATCCAGATCTTTGAGAGAGGAAGAAATGCCTTTTGCCTGTTGGTAGTATAACACACCTTTAATCCCAGCAGTTTGAAGGCAGGGGAAGTTGCATCTTTGAGTCTGATGATAGCATATTTTACAGAGCAACTTAACTCTAAAAAGAAGAAAAAAAAACAAACGATAAAGTTAAAGAGAAAGGAAGAAGCAAAGAAAGAAAAGAAAGATATGCCTTTAGTTGAGGGTACTTTTAAGTTAGAAAAGACAAATTTTTGATTAGAGCATTAATATTGGAAGATTCAAAATTAGTCTGGATCATGAAATTCTAGAAAAGTCACTATTATCTAGGACTATGCCCTTTGCTGGAAACCTATATAAGGACATTAGAAAAGGAAACTTTTGTTCTTTGTTCACTTGTTCCCACCTCAGCAAGTACATGCTTTCATGGCATTGAATCCTGCTTCTTAGAGATTCTAGAGTGTATTGAAGATCCACTCACTCTTATGGACACAGAAGTATCTGGATTAATGGCAATCTATTTCTATCTAGTAATTGTTAGATTAGAAAATCCAAAGCCTTTGAGATACTAGAATAATTTATGCATATGTATATGTTTATTTGTGTGTAGATACAGAGAGAGGCAGAGAAAGAGACAGATCCATTATGTAAGTACTGTTAATCTTGAGAAACCTAAGTAATACAAAGAAAGTTAAAATGTTCAATGATAAACAAATTACAGCAATAAATAACCACTCTGGAAGTTCTATGAAACTCTTTAAATATGTTCATGGAAGAGTAGGATAAACACAAATGGTCAAGAAATGCAAAGTCAAAACTAGAACACCAGACAGCAAAACAAGTGTTAAAATGATATAAAATATTACAATAATGACTAGCAACTAATTTGAAATAATAAGATGATGCTAATCTTTGCGTTTTCTAATCAAAATACAAAGAGATCAAGACTGGTTTGTAAAATCAATAGTAAATTTTGATTCTAAAAGCAAACCTTATTTACAAATATATAGAGTTCCCTTCTGTAAATAATAGAAAAAAGAATTTTGTGAAAATGGAGCATGGTAAAAAGTAGAGACATGGAAGAATATTTTCAATTGAACATTGAGTTATTTAACTAAGCAGTACAACAGAAATCTGTCATTGTAAAAGGTTACTTAATTTAGGGAATGCAAAGAATTTCCAACAAACACAGATCATTAATGTAAATGTGGCACATAGACTCAAGGGTAGAAATACATGATCATACAAACATGGGCAGAATAGTTCTTCCTCAATTTCTGCATCCATCAGAGTTAAAAAAGTAAAAACAAACTAAAACTCAAAACACTAAAGTGAACTCATCTTAATTCATAATTTTTTATTAATTAATAATTACTTTCAGCCTTGTAACATTAAAATGGTGTTTTATGGCAATACAATTATAGGAGAGGCCAGGTGTATGTGATGGTGCATATCTTTAATCTACAGAATTTATGACTGAAGTAAAATTAAATGTGAAGGGATGACTATAAGCATATTTCTCAAGCAGCATTCAGAAGCCCTATAACCATATTTTTAATTTTTTAAATTTTAAAAGTTTTTTGTATGTATATCTCTGCTTGCCCTCCCTTCCCTCCTTGAAATCCCTCCTAGTCTTTTCTCAGACTCTCCACTTCCCATCCCTCCATCCATTCCCCTAGGAGGTCAAAGAGACCCATGGTGGGTCAGTTCAGTCTGCTGTATCCATTTGAGGTAGGTACAATTATTTTATCCCAATATTAACCTGGGTTAGGTATTTCTACTTAGGGAGAGGACTCCAAAATGCTGAATCATACAAAGAAACACAGTATGATCCCACTCAAGAAGTCTCCACATACTGCTCATGCCATTTGACAGTCATCTACTTTTGGAGAGTATATTTCCTTTCCCTGAAGATACTGCAGTTGCTGTTTCTCATTCAGTGAGATCCCAATAGCTGCAGTCAGCCATGTCTGTAGGTCTCCTCATGATTCTGATTCCTTTGCTCATATACACTCTCCACTCTCACTCTTAAGCTGGAGTAGAAGCTCAACCTAGAGCTATCTCTGTGTCTACATCTATTCATTGAGGGATGAAGGTTTTTTTTTTTAATTTTCATTGTTTAAATTTATTCTAAATGAAGATATACAGTGAACATGAAATCATGTAATAAACAATTTTTATATATCTTTATAAATATGCATATTCTTATTTATCAAAGTAGAATAATCATGTCAATGAGAAAAAATTCACATTAATATTGAAATACAAATAGACTAACATATATTGAGAGTATGCAATTAAACCTATGTCTCTGCGAGTTCTCAATGAGGTAAACAAATTGACAAATATAAAAATTATAGGCACATGCTTTAAATTTCAGATTCTCCATATTTTTTTCCATATGAACACAAACAACATTTTTGTTTTTATTTTGGAAACCAACATAAAATGTTGACTATTTAGATACCTGGCTTTTAAAATATAAATTCCCAAAAGAGATTTCATAGTTTTAATTGTAAAATTTACTTTGCTTTCACTAACTAAAATATGCAGTATTACAAAATAATTGCTCATTTAAGCCTTTGTTTAGTTATGCTGCAGTGAAGGTTTTAAAGCAACACTTATGGTGCTCATTCATTTGATATAGGGAAGTCCTGTTTAGGCATGCCCTCCACTATTGGTTGGAGTCCTAGCCAGGGACAATCTGTTGGTTCTTGGAGATATCCCTAGCACATGACTTCTTTCCAACCACACAGTGTCTTGCTCTCTCTCTCTCTCTCTCTCTCTCTCTCTCTCTCTCTCTCTCTATCTATATATATATATATATATATATATATATATCTTTTTCTCCATTTTTGTTCCTGCTCTGACTCAACCATCTTCTTATATCATGACTTGTTGCACCTCTCCTTGGTAACTACTTGTAAGGTTCCCAATTTACTTAGAAAATCTTCTATATTTTCTCTTCCCAGAGAAATTACTAGATATCTCTCTTAAGTTCCTTCTGATCCTAAGTTGTTCATGGGTTGTGGTTCACAGCCTGTTATTCTTTGCTTTTTGTTTAAAGTCTACATATGCATGAGTATGAACCATGTCTTTATTTCCCAACCTGTGTTACCTCTCTCAGGATGATGATCTTTAAATCTGTCTGTTTGCCTGCAAATTATAGCATGTCATATTTTTTTTTACTGCTGAGCAGTACTCCATTGTATGAATGTACTTCAATCTGTTAATCCATTTTATAAGTTGAGGGGCATCTAGGTTGTTTCCAGGTAATAGCTATTATGAATAATGGCGCTATGAACATAATTGAGCTAATGTCCTTTGGGTAAAAATGTATGTCCTTTGAGTACATGCCCAATAGCGGTAGATCATTGGAGATATGAATTCCCAATTTTCTGAAGAACTTGGACAATGATTTCCACACTGACTGTACAAGGTTGGAATCACACTAGGAACTGAGGAGTGTGTTCCTTGCTGTATATCTTCTCCAGCCTAGGCAGTTATCTGTGTTTTTGATCTTAGCCCTTCTGACAGATGTAAGATAATATCTCAAATTTGTTTTGATTTGCATTTCTCTGAGTGCTTATGATGTTGAACAATTTTAAAGTACCTTTCAGCCATTTAAATTCTTCTGTTGAGAATTTACTTTTTAGCTCTAAACCCAATTTTTTAATTGGATTGTTTGGGGTTTTGGCCTCTAGGTTTTTTTTTTTTTTTAGTTTTCTCTACAGTTTAGAGATCAGTCTTCTGTCTGATGTAGGGCTGGTGAAGACTTTTTCCCATTTTGTAGGCTGTGGTTCTGTCTTATTGACTGTGTCTTTGCACTTTAGCAGGTTCTCTGCTTCAGAATATTATCTAATTTATTAATTGTTATTCTTAGTGTCTCTGCTATTGGTGTTATATTGTCACCAGTACCAAAATGTTGAAGGTTTTTTTCTCAATTTCTAGTCTATCAAGTTAAGTGTAGTTGAATTTAGGTTGAGGTGTTTGATCCACTTGAATTTGACTTTGGTGCAGATGGACACATATGGATCTAATAGCATTCTTCTTCAAACTTCTATCCAGTTATGCAAGCACCATTTGTTGAAGATACTATGTTTTTCCATTGTATATTTTTGGCTTCTTCGTCAAAAATCAGGTGTTCCTAGGTATGTGAATTAAGGTTGAGCTCTTTGATCCAATTCCTTTGATACAAAACTCTGTTTTTATGCCAATACCAGGCCAGGCTGTTTGTATTACTGTATCTTTTTAGCATATTTTGAAATTAGGAATGGTGATGTCTCCTGAAGTTCTTTTTCTTGTACAAAATTGTTTTTTTTAATCCTGGCTCTTCTATTATTCCATATGAAGTTGAAAATTATTTTTCAAGGTTTGCAATTGTTTTGGGAATTTGATAAGGACTACTTTTGGAACAAATTGCTATTTTTAGTATGTTGATCCTATCTATCCAGAATCATGGGAGATATTTCCATTTTCTGATATACTCTTCAATTTCTTTCTTCATTGACTTAAAGTTTTGTCAATTAGTTCTGTGGTTAGAGTTACCCCAATATATTTAATACTATTTTCAGATATTTTGTAGGTTGACATTTTCATGATTTTTTTTGGCCCTGTTATTTGTTTATAGAAGGGCTATTGATTTTTTTTATCTAGTTAAACTTGTATCCTGCTACACTGCTGAAGGTGTTTATCAATGGTTATTGTTCCTTAATAGAATTGTTGGCATCAATTACATATATGGTCATGTCATTGGCAAATATAGAGATGCTGACTTCTTCCTTCCCAGTTTTTATCTCTTTAATCTATTTTTGTTCTTTTATTACTTTAGCCAGAGCTATATTAAATAGACAACAGGAGAGAGAACAGTATTGTGTTCTTCCTGATTTTAGTGGGATTGCTTTGAGTTTCTCTCCCTTTAGTTTGATATGGTCTGTTTGATTGCTTTGTTTTGCCTTTATTGTATTTGGGTATTTTCCCTGTATTCTTGACATCTCCAGAACTGTTATCATACAGGAGTGTTGATTTTGTCAGTCTTTTTCTGCATCTTAAAAAGTCATCATGTATCTTTTCTCTCAAGATTTTATATGATGTATGCTGTTTACAGTATTTTTGTGTGTTAAACCATCCCTTCATCTCTGGGATGAAACCTACTTGAGCATGGTGGATTAATTTCGGATATGTTTTTAACATTCTTTGCCAGTACTTTATCGAGTATTTTTATATTAATGTTCATGAAAGAGATTGGCCTGTAATTCTCTTCTTTATTGCTTCTTTAAGTGGCTTGGTTATCAGTGTGACTGTAGCTTTATAAAAAGAATTTGGCAAAATTTCTTCAGTTACCACTGTATGGAACAATTGAGGCATATTGGTTTTAGTTTGTCTTTGAATGTCTATTAGAATTCTGCATTGAAATCATCTGTCCCCCTTGGATCCCAATCACCCAAGAGGAACACCTGACTCAGTCTTGAGGTTGGGGGAAAAAACTGGATCTGTCAGGAGTGGAGGCTGAAGTAAGCAATATTGGGACAGTGTGACATTGGGACTACCTGCCTCCTGCCCAGGGAGGGGATGGGGAATTGTGGAGAAGAGGGAATGACTTGATGTGGTGGGAGGGGGAAGGGACTTGAATAAGGATATACAAGGATAGAAAGTGTGACCTCTTTGTTCATAATAATAAAATAAAACAAAAAAAAATCAAAAAAGAAATTAAAGCTAAAGACAAACAAACAAACAAAAAAATTGTCTGTCCCTGGGATTTTTTACTTGAGAGACTTTTAATAACAACTTGAATTTCCCTGGTGGTTATAGGTCTATCTAGAAATTTATCTGGTCTTAATTTAATTTTGTTCAGTGGTCCTTGTCCAGAAAGCTGTCTGTTTCTTTTAGGTTTTCCAATTTAGTGTAGTATAGGTTTTTAAAGTATTAACTAATAATTTTCTGTTAATTTGGATACTCTCTCTCAGTCTTTTCATTAGTTTGGAAATTGGTCTATCTATCTAATGATTTTATCAAAAACCCAACTTTTGATTCAATTGTTCTATTTGTTTCAATTTTATTATTTCGAGCCCTGACTTTGATTATTTTCTGCCATCTACACCTTCTAGGTGAGTTTGTTTTTAACTGTTCTAAAGTTTTAGCTGTGCTGTTAGGTCTTTTGAGAGAGATTACATTGTTTGATATATAGTCTTTTAGTGCTATGAATTTTCCTCTTAACACTTCTTTCATTATGTCCCATAAGTCTGGGTATGTTGTGGATTCATTTTCATTAAATTCTAGGAAGTCTTAACGTTTTTCTAACTTCTTCCTTGATCTAGAGATGTTTCAATTGAGAGACATTTAGCTTCTATAAATTTGTAGGCTTTCTGTGATTTTTGTTGAGAAACTGTATCTTCAAACCCTGGTGGTCTGATATAATACAAGGCATTATTCCCATTTCTTGTATCTATTGTTCTTTGCTTTATGACAGGGTATGTGATCAATTTTAAAGATAGTTCTATGTGGTGCTGAGAAAGAGGTATACTCCTTTGTGCTTGCATGTAAAGTTCTGTATCTATGTGCTAAGTCCATTTGGGTCATAACATCTGTTAGATCCCTTATTTCTCTCTTGATTTACTGTCTGTTAGACCTATCCATTGGTGAGAGTGTGATATTGAAGTCTCCCACTATAAATGCTTGATATGAGCGCTTGATATGAGGTTTAACCTTTAGAAATGTTTCTTTTACATATGTAGGTACCCCTGTGTTAGGGGAATAATGTTCAGGATTAATCTTGGTGGACTTTTTTCTGAGATAAATAAATTATGTCTGTCCTGGACACTTTTGCTTGATATTAGTTTGAAGACAATTTTGTTAAATTTTATTGTGACCATATCAGCTTGTTTTTTTAAAACCATTTGATTGGAAAGACTTTTCCCAACACTTTACTCTGAGCTTCTGTCTGTTTTTGAAGTTGAAGTGTTTTTCTTGTATGCAGCAGAAGGATGGATTCTGCTATTGTATCCATCATGTTAGGGTATGAATTTTTATAGGTGAATTGGTTGCACTGATAATTAAATTATATTAATGAAAATTATTTTTGCTTCTTCTTATCTTGGACGTAGCACTCTTTTATGTTCCTTCTTTGGATTTTTCTGTGGTGGATTATTGATTGTTTGTGGCTTCATGGGTGTTTTTGCTTACTTAGCTTGGAAGCTTTCCTTTCGTGCTTTCTATAAGGCCAGATTTGTAGATAAGTATTATTTAAGTATCTTTCCATCATAAAATATCTTCTTTACTCCATCAATGGTGATTGATATTTTTGCTGGGTACATTAATCTGGGCTGGCAGCCGTGGTATTGTAGTGTTGTGCAACATCTAACTAGGACCTATATGCTTTTATAGTTTTATTGAATAACCTGTTGTTATTCTGATGCGTCTGCCTTTCAGGTATCTTGGCCTTTTTGCTTTGTAGCTCTTACTATTTTTATTTGTTCTGTATATTTAGTGGTTTGATTACTATTTGGCAAGCAGACTTTTTGGGCAATTAGTTTACTTGGTAAAGTTCTGGGTGTGGGTGGGAATCTAAGGGTTGTCTCTACTTGGCCTTGGTGGTTTGCAAATCATTCCTTAGTATAATAATCAGGTTTTTAATATGCAAAGACTTTTCATTTTAAATAAATAAAATTCTTTCATTAACCATAAGTACTGTAAATTTTAATCATATTCTCTCAATACATTTGCAGTATTTGTAAAGCACTTTTACCTCAGAAAACACTGCACCTTTTAGCTCAATTCCTGTCAACTCAGCACTTTATTACTGCAAATGTTCCAGACTCTGCCAATTAATTGCTTTTTTAACAGTCTCTTTTTCATGCATAGCAGGATTATTTGTATTGGGTAGTATGCATGCTATCAGTTTTGAGAAGTAATTTTCCATTTTATATGACCACTAGATCTAGTTTGCTACACTATTATTGTGACTAAACCATGACTGTAAAAAATTGATGCAGAAGGGTTGACTAGCGTTATGGCTAACAGTCAATAAAGACAAGGCAGCCTTTTGGTAACTACAAATAAATTATAGACCATGAAAGATAAAACACTGCTTTCTGGCTCTTCTCTGCTTGATTGTTTTTATACAGCACTACCTATGGACCACCCAATTCACAGTGGGCTGAACATTCTTTAATAAATTTCCAATTAATAAAATATTTTAAAAGTATAATGGTAGAATACTCCAACGAGATCATTTTTTGATTAACGATCCCTCTAATGTTTTAATGTTCTTTGTGTTTAGTTGACCAAAATTAACTAGAAAAAAGGCAGGTTACAAGTTTCAAAGTGCTTATCCCCAGCAAACAACCTATTCTTTATATTTTTTAGAAATATGAAGCTGATCAGCTTTATATTTGTGTGTTGCCACATCATCTTATATTTGGCATTGCATTACATAATGTGTTAAATAAAATATAGTTATTCATTTGATTTATGTAAAATAAGCTTAATAATATTTCACCAGGCTCATAAAATATTGATATGGAAGAAGTAATTAAAATTACTAATATCAGGATGTGTGTAATTTTTCCTCAGATGCCGCCCTCTGTGTGCAGTGCTGATTGTGGTCCTGGATTCAGAAAATTCTGGCAGGAGGGAATGACAGTCTGCTGTTTTGATTGCAGACCTTGTCCAGAAAATGAAGTTTCTAATGAGACAAGTGAGTGTTTGATATTTAGATAAATTCTTCACATAGATCACATAGAGCTAATAAAAGGGTCTAAAAGTCCATTGCACAAAAATACATTAATTTCTTATGTCATTTTATAGAAATGTGAGAAATAATAATGTACATTCAAATAACACCTTATGCTGTGACATATAACTTTGACTCACTGAAAATTTATGTCCTCTCATTTTCTGAAAGAATACATTTGGATAATTAAATTACTGTGTGGGAAAAATTTTAATAAGGACTTCACTAGTGTGTGAATATGTAGACTATTCTCTGATTATCAGTTTTCAATCATTTTAATTCATTTAATTTTTATGTATGTGTGTCTCCCTAAATAAATTTATAGGTATTGTGTATATACTGATATTAATGAAGAACAGAGCAGAGCATCAGAGCCACTGAACTGAGTTATGTGGCTACTAGGAACCAAAACAAGTTTATTGTAACATTTATGGAGTAGAGAATAATTGAAAATTATGAAATATTTTACTGTGGGACAGAAAATTAAAGCAATATCCAGACATCTGTACTTAAAAGTATCAAGAAATTTGAAATACAAGGTTCTGTGAACAATTGTTGACACCTGATGAAGAAAACATAACAAGTCCTGTGTTTAATATTTTCTATATAGCACCTTGTTAATAATGTCACAAATATAAGATTGAAAGCATTTTTTAATAAAATCAACTAGCCTCACCTATCTAAATGATGTTGTCACCTACTTAGGCCTTATTATTCAATTAATTAGTATTTAGAGTTGACTACTTACAAATAATAGACCGACTGCTTTTCTCTACTTCCTGTCTTCTAATGCAATAAAATCTAAGTCCTAAAGGATACTTTTTTGCCAACAAGTTGGCATAGCATCTAAATCCATTTCTACTAAAGCTGATAATGAGTTTATTTCTATATAAAAGGAAGAGTTAATCAACTGTAAGAAGTTGTCTTATTGCGTCCATGTGGTTATGTAAGCCCAACAACAGGTGCATGTGAGAAGCACCCAATGTCTCCATAGTTATAGTTACAGTCATTTGTGAGACACCTGACATGGGTATTGGGAAATGATCTCAAGTCTTCTGCAAGAGAAGCACATTCTCTCAACATCCTAGTTAACTTTCCACTCCCTTAAAGAAATGAGCTCATTACATATGTTTAAAATTATTGTTTTAGACAAAAGAATTAAAAGTTAGAAGTATGTTATGATTATCTGCAATTATACCTTGATTTAGACTATTTGTCGTTACATTTTCTAAACATTTCCAGGTTAGAGATTATAATGCATGACTGGAGTATATTCCTTAAAACCAATGTTCTGTGCTATCAGTATTGCTTGAGTTTTCTTCTGTTTATGTGCTCAAGATATTATTTTAATATCTACTTCAAAGTGGAGTACACTCACAGAGTCTGTATCTTAACATAGAAGGAAATTAGGGGAGGAGTATTGAATCAAGATGTAGAACTTTTAGATGCTAAATATATAGAGGTGTTTTTTTGAATTATAGCAATTTTGCTTCTTATGAAGAAATCTCAGTAGTACAGTGTCCCTACTGCCAGATGAAGTCCTCAGCAAGGTAATATATATTTAGTTTTCAAAATCATTTTTGCAATTCAGCCAACAAATTTTATTTCCATAGCATTTTTCATCATTTTTACCTTCCTACTTTCCCCTATAAACCCAATTATTCTCATAGCTATGAATCATTTTGTTTTACTATATGTTCACATCTATATAAATTCACTCAAACCCACACACACATGTGCACATGCACATTGGAATGAGTCTTTAGGAACATAAGACAGAGCAAGCATGGCCATCAAGCCCTGCCCTTATTCCTTCCCTTTGCCATGCTTTAAATTACTAGATTACATTGGTAGTTTGATTATAACTTGCCTCATAGGAATATGAGGAATGATTTTATTAGTATATTGGACAATGTATAGTGTTGTTGTAAGAAGTATTTCACGGTGAAGACAGAGATTAAGGTCTCAGATATTCTGAAGACATACTTAGTGTATCAATTTACTTTCTGTTGCCTACAGATGGAAATCTAAGGTCCTTTTACAGAAACAGGTTGGTCTGTATCTCAGTATGTTTTTCCATGATGATAATGGACTGAAATTTTGAATTATAAAATACTTAATTAAATGTTTATTTTTATAAGGATTGCCTTGATAATGTATTCTCCTCACAGTTATAGAAGTCGTTCCTAAGACATTTACATTTTTGTTGGTGTTTTGAGACTGATATGTTTGTGTGTGTGTGTGTGTGTGTGTGTGTGTGTGTGTGTGTGTGTGTGTGTGTGTATGTAGTCTAGTGTTATCCTAGAACTAGATCAGTAGTCCAGTCTTGTGTTAAACTCACAGAATTCTGCGAGCATCTGCTTCACAAGTGCTAAAATTAAAGTCATGAGATGCCACTTATTGGCTGACAAGAACATCCTTAAAGCTAGACAACAAGTTTTAATCCCTTATTTGGCCATTACCTATTTTGAGGCTATTAAGGACTATCAAATTATTAAAGTCCATATTAAAATTTCCCTGTGTTGCTGTTGCTTCATTAATTAACCTGCTTATCAAATAAAAAAATATTTTAAGATTGGATTTCTTTTTTTTGCTTTATTTGTTTTTCTTTCATTTTTATGTTCATTTATTATTATTATTTTGAAAATCAATACCAGATTTTATAGAGAAAATTAAAACATTCAGGATAGCTAAAAAATCCCATACAATAATAAAACTTCTCTTTCATCTAAAATACATGAAACATAAAAGATTAATGTGGTACATCTGCATAATGGAGTACTATTCAGCAATAAGAAAAAAATGATATCCTAAAATTTATAGGTGAATGGATAGATTTGGAGGAGATCCTCCTGAGCCAGGGATCACAAACCCAGAAAGATAATCAGGGGATATACTAACTCATTAGTGGACTCCAAACAAAAAAAGCAAAAAAGCAAAGCATGTCCAAGCTGCAAACTACAATCACTAAACAGCTTGGGATCAGAAACACCCTGGACTGACACCTTGGATGCCACTCCCCTTAGAGGAACACCTGACTCAGTCTCGAAATTGAGGAGACAAAACTGGATCAGTCAGGAGTGGAGGCTGTACAGAGCATTATTGTGACCCTTGGACAATTTATTTTGTTTGGTTTTGTGTGTGTACATGTATGTATGTGTGCGTCTTAAATCACTTTATTTACCTATGATTCTTCAGTCAAATAAAAATATTTTTGCTGAAATCCACAAATGACTGAGTACAACCCCAGCTTATCCTCCTAAGCTTATGAGACTTTGTTCAGGAGGATATTCTCCAAATCCATGTATATGATTGTGAATTTAAGTTTATAATTTTTCTTACTGCCGAGTAGTACTCTAATGTTTAAATGTACCACAGTTTGTTCGTCCATTTCTCAGTTGAGGGGCATCTAGTTTGTTTCCAGGTTCTTGCTATTACAAATACTGCTGCTATGAACATAATTGAGCTAATGCCATCAGAGTGTGACTGTGCATCTTTAGGGTATTCACCCAGAAGTGGTATTGCTGGGTCCCTGGGGAGACTGATTCTCAATTTTCTGAGAAACAGCCATATTGCATTCTAAAGTGGCTGAACAAGTTTACACTCCCACCAACAATGGAGCAGTGTTTCCCTTGCTCTGCATCCTCTCCAGCATAGTCTGTCCTCTGTGCTTTTATCTTAGCCAATCTAACAGGTGTCAGGTGGTATCTCAAAGTTCTTTTGATTTGCATTTCTCTGATGGCTAAAGATATTGAACATTTTTTTCAAGTGTCTTTCAGCCATTTGTAAATCTTCTGATGAGAAAACTCATTTTAGTTCTGAAACCCATTTTTGGTTGGGTTATTTAAGGTTTTGATCTCTAGAATCTTGAGTTATCTATTTTAGAGATCAGTCCTCTGTCATTTGTAGGTTTGGTAAAAATCTTTTCCCATTCTATAGGCTGATGTTTTGCTGTAATGACAGTGTCCTTTACCTTACAGTTACTTCTCAGTTTCAGGAGATACCACTTATTGATTGTTCTTCTCAGTGTCTCTGCTACTGGTGTTATATTTAGGAAGTCAATGTGTTGGAGGATATTTCTCACTTTCTTTTCTATCAAGTTCACTGTACATGGTTTTATGCTGTGGTTTTGATCCACTTGGATTTGATATTTGTGCAGTGTGATTGGCTAGGATCTATATGCATTTTTCTACATACTGCCATTCAGTTACATAACATGATTTGTTATGTATACTATCTATTTTCCATTGAATATATTTGAACTCTGTGTCAAAACTCAGCTGTTCATAGATGTGTAGGTTATTGCCTGGGTCTTAGTCTGATTGTCTTGATCCACAAGTCTGTTTTTATGCTGGTACCAGGCAGATTTTATCAGTGTAGCTCTATAGTGTAACTTGAAGTCAGGGATGGTGATTCCTCCTGAGGTTCTTTTGTTCAGGAAAATTGTTTTGGCAATCTTGGCTTTCCTGTTACTCCAATTAAACTGAGTATTGTTCTTTCCAGACCTGTAAAAAAATGTGTTAGTATTTTGATGGGAATTTCCTTGAATGTTGATTCTACCCATCTAGGAGCATGGGAGATCTTTACATTTTCTGATACCCTCTTCAATTTCTTTCTTCAGTGATTTACACTTTTTGTCAAACAGATCTGTTACTTCGTTGGTTATGGATGTACCAAGGTGTTTAATGCTATTTTTGGCTATTATAAAATGTGATGTTTCCCTTATTTCAATTTTAACCCTTTTTTTTTTCTTTAGTGCATAGGAGGACTAGTGATTTCTTTGAGTTAATCTTGTATTCTGCTACATTGCAATCATATCATCTGCAAGTAGAGATAGTTTCACTTCTTTTTTTCTAATTTGTTTCTCCTTACTCTTCTTTTGTTTTCTTATTGCTTTTGCTAAATCTTCGAGAACTATATTCAATTGATAAGGGGGGAAAGGACATTCTTGTCAAGTTCCTGATTTTAGTAGAATTGCTTTGACCTTCTCTCCATTTAGTTTGAGGTTGGCCATTGACTTCTTGTAAATTGCTTTTACTATACTCATCAATTTTCTCTGTATTTCTGATCTCTCCAGGACTTTTATCATAAAGGAGTGTTGGATTTTGTCTAAGGCCTGTTCAGCATCTAAAGAGATGATCACATGTTTTTTTCCCTTCACATTGTTTATATGATGGATGACAAATAAAGTTTTTTTTTTTGTACATTTAACCATCCCTGCATTTCTGGTATGAAGCCTACTTGATCATGGTGGATGACTATTTTTATGTTGTTGCAATTGGTTTGCCAGAAATTTTATTGAGCATTTTTGCATTAATGTTCATGAGGGAGATTGGTCTGTGTTCTCTTTCTTAGTTGCATCTTTAAGTGGGTTATGTTTCAGGGTGATTGTGGGCTGATAAAAACAATTTGGCAGTGTTCCTTCAGTTTCTATTGTATGGACCAGCTTGTTGAGTATTGGTATTAGTTCTTCTTTGAGTATCTCGTAGAATTCAGTAGTGAAACCATCTGGTCCTAAGCTTTTTTTTTTTTTTTTTTTTTTTTGGGGGGGGGGGGAGACTTTTGATAACAGCTTTAATTTCATTTGATGTTATAGATCTGTTGAAGTCATTTATCTGTTCTTCACTTAATTTTGATAATTGATGCTTTTTCAGAAAGCTGTCCATTTCATTTAGGCTTTCCGTTTTGTTAGAGTATAGATTTTCTCAATATAACCTGACAATTCCCTGGATTTCCTGGTTGTCTGTTGTTATGAGTCCCTTTTCATTTCTGGATTCTGTTAAATTGAATGCTCTCTGTCTTTTCGTTAGTTTTGATAAGGGTTTGCATTGTCTCTGACTTTGCTCTGGATGGGGTCCGCATTTCAAAGGTCTCTGTCTATCTTTCTATGATGAAATAGTTATTCCTGGAGGTAGGGTTTGACTGCAGGAGGTTCCTTCTGTTAGGATTAGTGGGAAAGCATTCTCCCAGTTTTAGCCTTGGGCCATTCTGCTAGTGTAGAGTCTGAGATCAGATATGGGACATGTCCCCAAGCCCCCAGAAAGGGATTCTCTGTGTGGGCAGCACATAAGCTGATGATCCCTCACCTCTGAGTTTGCTATTGACATGGTTTGGCCTTCATCTGTCTATGATAAGCTCCTTGCCCTGCTGGCAGGCTGGCAATAGGAGTTCCTTTCTGCTAGGAATCACTGGGAAAAGACCCTTTCTGTTTTAGACTGATGTCTGCTCATTACTTTCTTAGTTAACTCTTAGTCAGTTCTTAGTGTA
>PVIH01018073.1:0-39712 GCA_004025045.1 Sigmodon hispidus | reverse complement strand
TCCTCCTTCCTTCTCCTCCTCCTTCTAAGTTTCCCTTTATTTGAGTAACATATAGAACATAAAGTTCTGGAGGGCAGTTCTTTTTGGTTATTTTTTGTTCTGGTGACTTGATCTAGGGCCTCTGCAAGCTATGTAAGTACTCTGCTACTAATATTCTGAGTCAGGGTATTGTTCAGGCTAGTTTAGAACTTCCTCTGAGACACAGGAATGTCTTGAACTTATAATCTTCCTGCCTCAGCCTCACAAGCAGCTGAGATTACAGGCATGTGCCACCAGGTCCAGTCAAATGCATATAATTTCTCATTATTTTTCTTAGAAATGTCTGTTTCCACTACATGGTGGGGGCATAAATATATGCTGTAGATTTTATTTTATTCTTGTGTGTGTTTGTGTATAGTGTCTTAAATTTATTTTTTTAAATTTTATTTATAAGGGTTTTTTTTAAAGCATACCCACTACTGTTACTCCTCCCACCCCTTCCCAGTCATCCCCCAGCTTCCCCGCACTCTATCCCCCATCCATTCCTCAGGGAGGGTGAGGACTCCTCGGATGAGTCAGTGCAGTCTGGTTTATCCAACTGAGATAGGACCAGTCCCCTCCCCCAAGAATCAAGGCTGGTCACGGTGTTCCTTTGTAGAGAATGGGCTCCAAACAGCCAGTTCATGCATTAGAGATAAATTCTGGTCCCATTACCAGAGGCCCCACAAACTGCCCATGCCATTTGACTGTCATCCACATATAGAGGGCCTAGTTCAGTCTCCAGCTGTCATTTCAGAGTCAGTGAGCTCCCAATAGCTCAGGTTTCCTCCTCATGCTCTTGACCCCTTTGCTCATATAATCTCTCCTCCCTCTCTTTGCCTGGACTGTGAGCTCGACCCAGTGCTTAGCTGTGGATCTCTGCATCTGCTTCCATCAGTTGCTAGATGAAGGTTCTATGATGACAATTAGGGTGGTCATAAGTTTGATTATAGGAAAAGGCCATATGCAAAAAAATTTAGGGACCCTTTCCACTATTGCTTGGAGTCTTAGCCAGGCCATCTTAGTGAGCTATTGGATACTGCCCTAGCACCAGGTTTCTCTCTAACCCCACACCGTCTCCCTCTATCAAGGTGTCTATTTTGTTGTTCTCCCTCTCTGTCCCTCCCCCAACTCAACCATCCCATCCCTCATGTTCTCTCCCCACCTCCTCTTGCTCCCTACCCCCATGGTCCCAATTTACTCAGGAGATTTTATCTATTTTTCCCTCCCCACTTATCCATGAATGTCTCACCAAGTCAAATGCTATCTCTTCTACAAACACCCTCACAGACACCCCCAGAAACAACATCATGAGTACCTTATACCCATGGTCCAGTCCAGCTGATACAACATTTATCATCACAGTAAAGAATGGATTGTGACCACAGTATGCCAGTAAACTTGCAATCCATGGGGTCTGTGGGGGATAAGCCATTGTCCACAGCATCTGCTGCCTTCTGTGGTGTAAATGTTCTCACCATGGTTACTTTCAGGCTTCAGGTTCCCACAGGAAGCCACTCAATGCAGTGTTAAGTATAGAAGACCATGACTATTTCTCACAAAGCAATATGATCAGCTCCAGGGGTTTTACTTCATGTCAGTGAGACTGTGTGCTGGGCCATTTGGAGGCCACAGGACAGGCTCTGCTGGTGTGCTGGCTTCTATAGCAACTGTGAAGAAATACTTAGGTTAGCCATAGAAGGTACTTTTATGTTAGACCCTCAAGCCAAGGACAGAATATCAGTAAAACTAGACTCTCGTTTCATGTCTAAGACAAAGCGGTAGTCTCGTTTTCTAAAACATAATTTGACTGGTTTTTCATCACTTGCAACTAAGAAATCATGATTGAGGTAGTTTCATATTGTTAGAGTCCGCAGATCACTCCACAAAGACCACCACTCACATATGCAATCAGCAACGTTTATTTCTCTAGACAAAATTCCCTGTAGGGGTCAGCCACACCATTGGGTAGAATGGTGGTAACCACAGAAGAAGCATGCAAGCTCCTTTTAAGCACAGCTAGGGGAACTCCAGGTTGGGGGGACTGCACCTTTGGGCTGATTGGTAGATTTGAACCTAGCAGGAACCAGCCAATGGGATTGATTGGGAGCTGAGGACTTTCCAGCTATCTTTGGTCACCATAAACATGGTGGGGCATGGTTATCCCTGGGAGGGCCAGCTTAGCCCAGGAAACCCAAACTGAGGTCTTGTCTTCTAGTAAGGCTATTTGAGATTTGCCATGAGGTCAGTCCTGCTATAAGAGGGGATTGCTGCTTCAATGTGTGTGTGTGTGTGTGTGTGTGTGTGTGTGTGTGTGTGTGTGTGTGTGTGTGTATGACTCGGCAGGTGTCTGTCACATATAAAATATTTAGCTTTCTTTCTTTCTGTCCACTCTCAATGTTCTTCCATGTTTCCATCAGCAGGTCACTGGTGTTATTTATGAAAGGCTTGAGCAACTGAATGAAGTTTTTGTGATTGGATGAGAGATAGCTCATAGCTGTGTGCTAAGTGTGATTGTCCTCAGAATCCAAGGAAAAGCATTGGGAGTGCTCCATCTCTACACTGAGACACAGGGAGATTTCTACCTACCTTACCCACATATCCGAGTGTCTGGGCACCTAGTGAGAGCTCCCCCAAACAGCTACTACTTTTAGTGTTCTATTAAAGTCGCTGGCTGAGACAATCCTTCAGATCATATTACTAGCTCAGTGATTTACCAGCTATGTGGTTGGGGTCAAGTTAATCTTTCTGACCTTATCTTTTCTCTTCTGTAAAATGGGATTCTATTTTGTTTTTGTATAATATGTGCTCCAGGCAAATTGAAAAGGTTCCAAACGGTAACACAGGAAAAATTAGCCAGAGCCTGGTGCACATAAACAATTGTTCAGGGCCTCATCTTGGTGAGACCTCTTCCAAATAGTCTCTGATGCATCAGAACCATTGGGAATAGTTTTATATTCATGTAATATATAACTTTTAGCCAGAGTAGTTCCCTTTTTAATGGTCCCAAACATCTTTTAAACAACATGGGAATTATCGCCATGGTTATCCTACTTTATTCTTTACCACCCACAGTTCCCTTTAAAGAAAGATCTCCTTGGGGAGATCAACAAGGCCGGCTGCCCCAGATTCAGACTGTTAAACTTCTAATTTAGTTCTACCATGAGAAGGACCAAATGTCTCTCAAGCTCTCTGATGTCTGAGCAAGTGTTAATCTTTGGAGAAGCATTTTTTTTTTCTAAATGCCTTGATGTTTGCTATTTATGAAATATTGCATGTTTGAATTAAGTCATTGTGGTGTCTACGATTCCAGTGACCAGAAGGGGCCTTCTAGGAAAGGGGTATCCTACACCTTCCCTTTACTATGGGGTTTCTCTGTCTAATGTAAAGTCTGGTTCTGCTGAGGGCATCATGGATTTTAAGAATGTGCTTGCTCTTCTCTGCTGTGGTCTCTTTCCTTTCAAGAATAGACAAACAAACAGAAGATGAGGTTTTTGGCTTCTTAGGCAAATTTCCCAAACTAGGCTCTTTGAGACTGTCTTATAGATGCAGGGAGGATTCATGAAGAGGGATAAGAGGAGACCAAGTATGATTCATGATGGATCTGAAGTCAGCACACTAAACACAAGTCATCTGAAAACCCTCCCTGAGATAAACCCCATGTAAGAGCAATCTGAGACCTCATGTCCAAGAACTTACCAATATCCATGCATATGAGAGGCTCTTTATATATGTGACCTCACAGTCCCTGATACAATGCTAAGCGTAGCTATTATTTCCAGCTTACAGATTTCATTCTAGGGCTTGATATGACTTGGATAAATGTCACCCCAAAGTCCACATATTCACGTCTTTGTCTCCTGGATGGTGACATTAGAAGGTGGAAGAATCATTAGGGTGTGGGATATCTAGTGGCAGGTCCTTAGATTAGCAGAGTTGAATATTAAAATTAAAGTAGGAGATTCTAGACCATCTGTTTTGACCACTTTGCTAGGGCTGTGCTAAAGCACCATGACCAAAGCAACTTCTAGAGGAAACAGTTTTCTGGGGGCTTATGGTTTCAGAGGGTGATTCTGTGATGGTCATGGTAGAGAGCAGGACAACAGACTGGCAAGCATGACCCTGGAGCAGCAGCTGAAAGCTTGTATTTGATCCCTAAGCACCAAGGAAAGAGAGACCTAATTGGGAATGGTGAAGGCTATTGAAATCTCAAAGCCCACTTGCAGAGACACACCTCCTACACATCAAAGCCACACCTCCTAAGCCTTCCCAAACAGTTCCACCAACTGGGAACCACACATTCAAATATGTGAGCCTCTGGAGGCCATTCTTATTCAAGCTATCCTAACCTTCTTCACTTTGATTTCTGGCATATGACATGGAGGATTTCAAACTTTGTCCACATGCTTCTGTCCTAATGAGCTGCCTCATTGGAAGCCCAATGCTATTAGAGCCACAGGATCTTGGACTAGAAACTCCAAAAAAAAGTCAGAATGGGCACATAGATACATATTTGAATGCTTTGTGCTAGGGGGTGAAGGATTAGAAGGATTAGGAGGTATGGCCTTGTTGAAGAAAGCTTGTTGCCAAGGGTGAGCTTTGAGGTTTCTGAAGCTCATGCTGGGCCCCTTCTCTTCCTCCCCACAACCATCTACCTGCAGATTAGGTATGACTCTGAGCTACTGCCCCAGTGCCATGCATGCCTCCAGTGCCCCCACCAGGATGATAATGGACTAAGTCTCTGAAACTTTAAGCAAGTCCCCAATTAGATGCTTTTCTTTTTACAAGAGTTGCTTTGGTCATGATGTTTCTACACAGCTGTGGTGATATATATTTAATAAAAATTAATCTGGAATATCAGAGTTAACCACAGAACCAAGCCAGATCAGTGAGGGGCGACCCACACCTTTAATCCTAGCTTTAGGAACTGGAAAGAGGAAGTTAAGAGAGCAAGAGCAGAGGGTTTTTCAGATTTCCCAGAGACTTTCCCTTTCTTTTCAGGACTCAGAGGCATTCCGTTGGAGGATTCCTGGAGAAACCCCCGAGGAGCTGGCTGTGGCTCGTTTCTAATATTCCAGCTTTTCCCCACTATGTGGCTCCAGGTTTTTATTATATCCTAATATACTGAGTTCATGCAGTACACAGTGACTAAGACATCATGATAACCTTTCTTCTCTTTATAAATTAATTACTCAGAATTCTGTCACCAGGATAAAAAGCTGAAGAACACAAAGACTGCCACCCCAAATCTCGGCCTCTCTGTATAGTCCTTGCTGACCTCTCCTCTAGAACTGAATGACAACTTGAAAAAGACAAAGCTACTCAGAAAATCATCATTTCTGCAAATGAAAGTCACACATCTTCTCATTTTACTATTTTTATCACTTGCCGGCTCGGTAAAGTCAAGGGAGGGTCACGGAATAAGCAATCTCTGGGAGAAAATCTCAGCTCTGCTAGGTCCTGGTATATGGTCTTGTGGTGATAGTAATAACTGCCTGTACTAAACTGTGTCCCTTCTTTCGGATCTGCATTGAATTGAAGCTCTGCTCCTAATAAAGTGGTGTGTGAGGAAGGGACTTTGGCTGGTAATTAGTGCTAAGTGGGTAAGCTGTGAATGACTTTATTAAAAGAAAGAGGAGACAGCAGATATCTCCCGCTCTCTGCACATGCCCTTAGGAAAGCCATACCAGGACTCAGTGACAAGCTGGCTCTCTTTAAACCTGAAAGAATGGCCTCCCAGGAAGCAAGCTTTTCGGTGCCTTGATCTGGGGTTCCCAGCATCCCAAACTATGAAGAAATCAGTTTCTATTGTTCAAGCTACACAGTGTGTGACCTTTTGTTATGGTAGCCCAGATAAACTAATCCAACAATAAACGCCATTCTCAACACTTCACATGCATCAACTATTCTATATACATACATCCATGCGAAAGATAGTTTATTGCAGTCATATGTGTTATGTTATGATTTTGCATATACCTATGGCTTGTGGATGGGGGATGGGGCTCCATGCAGGTGAATTGGGCAGCTATGGAGATACACAGGCCAAAGTTTGGAGAAGCCATATACTTTAACAGTGAAAGATTGTACACACACACAGTGACACTCCCACGGAAAGGCTGTCCTGGTACTAGAGGTTAGGGTTATGAGATTCAGAGGGGCATAAGGACATTTCCTGGGCTAAAAGAGATATTCCATATCTTGTTTTACATCTTAGTGGTGTCTCTATGGGTATATATGTTTGTCAAAATTCATCAACTATGCACTAAAATGTGCCTTATAATTTATAACTCAAAATTATTACAGAGTTAAAATGCTTTTTTAAATGAATAAAAAGACACAGAGCTGAGCCAGTACACTGTTCTGATTTCCATTTTCACCACATATTAGCTGTGTGGTATTGTTTAAGTCACACAGCCAGTGACTTAATGTCTTTGGGTCTCTTGGATTCATCTGTAAAATGAATATCATGTTTTTTTTTTCTTTTACATTTCTGAGACAAGATTCACGTAGCTCAGGCTAGCCTCAAACTTTCTATGTAGCTGAGGATGACCTTGAACTCATGATTCTTCTCCCTCTACCTCCCAAGTGCAGGGGAAATATACTACTATTTTCTTAACGTATATTTTAAGAGTATTATAAAAGTAATTCATTCATTTATGCATTCATGCAGTGACTATGTAATGAGCACCTGCTACATGTTCTGGTCTGATCAGGTAGACAGCAGGGAATGACCATCTGGGAAATATATTAAAAAAACCCAAAACCATCAGGGCACCTGTGGCCATGGAGCTGGATGCCTGGGGAGGGAGGAGGAATATGCTCTGAGTGAAAGGAAAGTAATGTATTCAGCTGGGGGATTAAACTAGAAACTCTCAAAATAGAAGAAAAGAGAGGATAAGAAGGAAAAGGTCCCACACAGAAGGAATATTGCGTGCAAAGGTCTTGAGGCAGCATCAAGTTTGGGTAGAGTGTTTGCCTGGTAGGTGTGAGACCCTGGGTTCTAATCCCCATATCACAAAAAGGATGTTAATAAAAAAGGAGAACAAAGTACAGGGCACAGTTATTAGGTGTCCTGGAAGCAAGCACCTGATAAATCTCCAGTTATCACTGGACCCTGGGTGCTACCTGCATTAGTCACTGAGTACCATGGCCTATGTAACATTGTTAACAGGCTCATGGGCCAGAGACAGATGGAGCCACTCCAGCTTCCCACTGAGCTCCTGAAATGGGAGACTTCTGTAAGCTTTGTGAGTTCTCATGAGATGTCATGGCTAGCAAGCTGAAAAACTCTGTGGCAATTTGCCAGCTTCCTGGTTTTAAATCTAGTCCCTTCAGTGGAAAACGAAATTGAGAACAAATTTCAGAATTCTAATTGGAATCTGTCCCCTGCAGGGAGAAGTCTATTTTTATGTTCCAATATAATACTCTAGAGAATTCTGGGAACCAGCCTTTGTCCATATTCCATGCTAGAGACTAAAGTGAGGAAGAGGCACTAGCCTGCTTCCTAAGGAGGAAGCCCACAGGACCCCTCAGGACTCCATTTCTCAGTGAGGTTTAACCTCCACATCTACTGAACAAAGCAGACACCCTGGGTCCAGCTGAGACGGAAGAGGGCAATGAAAGAAAACTCTAAGGAGAGGCTGAAATAGTGAGGGCTTTTGTTCTTTTGACATTAAGAGCCTCCATATACTCTGAAGAGAACTGATTTATGTGTGAGACTCAAGGCAGGGGTGAGGGGAAGCCCTAGCACGGTGCTCATCTTGGTATGACAGGTCGGTTTGTGGGCTGAGAGCAATGATGGATTCAGGGAGATGCAAGCAGGTCGTGTTAGATGTTTATGACTCTCGGGAAGATGAAAACACATCTTCCCTGCACAAAACAGTATGAGAAAGTGCTGGAAACATCTGGATGCATTCATCATGTCTCAGAAGGAAAAGCCGACAAAAGGTGGGTTAGACAGTTCCAGGTTGAGGTTCAGGAAAACGGAGTCTCCCCAGCCCAAAGCCTTATCAGTACTTGATTATTAGAGTCACAAAATGAATGTCTGACACCAACATGATTTAAACTAGTTGAATTTAGAGAGTTTTTCTCCGGGGTCTAGAATGGAATGGTTCTTTGTGAAATATGCTTTGAGTTTCTTGTGTGCTCCCACCTTTACCAGCCTCTACCTTAGAAGCAAAGGGCGGGTGATCCAGCCCCTGCGAAAGTTAAGAGGGGAAACCATCAGTGACTTGTGCCTGGGAAATGTACAACTACAGCCTGTAGAGGATTTTCAAAGAGAAGGAGGAACTACAATGGGAGGTATGGTTGTGGTAGAATTTCCCCATGTTTGTGTATTCTTCCTAAGTTGAAATCCAGTCCTGGCTTCTCAGTTCCCACATGCTACATGCCACAAGTGGACCATTAGCCATGATCATTTCTGATGTGAAGAAGAAGGGGGACTTCTGGGTCCTCTGTCTCCTACTGATGATTGAGATGAAGGATGGATGACAAGAAAATTCTGTAGTGAGCTTAGAAGATGGCTCAGTTGGTGAAGTGCTTGCCTTGGAAGCAGGAGGACCTGAGTTGAATCCTAGAACTCATGGGGGAAACATCTAGGCATAGCGGTACACACTGGTAATTCAGGTGCAGGGGAGGCAAGATAGGCAGATCCCTGAGCTCATTAGCTATCCAACTTAGCTTACTTGATAAGTACCATGCCATTGAGAGACATTGTCAGGGAAAGGGGAGAAGAGGAGGGGAGGAAGGAGTGAATGGAACCTGATGGATGACACCTGAGATTGTCCTCTGACTGCCACACAACAGCTACTCATGTACACATTCATCTACAAGTGAATATACACACAAAAGAAAAATTTTTAATGATAGCAGGATGGATGTTCTATCCAGTGACTAATGCTCTAGAGCAAAACAAGAAAAAACATGGAAAAATGTTTTTAAAAAGCATTTCTCTCCCATTGACATGCTGTGTTTCTTTCTGAAGTTTCCGGCAGTGTATAGTTCTTGGCAAACAGGCAGATGGGATGGATCTGAAAGATTTATGCCTCTGGGACATTGAGTGAGGGGTCTGTATGGGAGCTGTGGAAGAAGCAGTCTTGTGCCTCCCCACAAGTGATGCTTATAAAAGCTTTCCACATGACCTTGGGCTTGTTAACCCAGAGATTTGCAACAGCTTGCCTCTTCCAAGCTAAACACTGGGCTCCGAGTTATTAACTCCAACTAAAGCAACTGCCTTGAGGAACCCAAGGCAAATGAAACTTACAAGGGAAAACACCTTGAAATACAGCATACAAATGGCCGTGTAGGGTTTAGGAAAAGCTCCTATTTGGAAGGTATCTATGCATTTGAGAAAATTTTTATGAAATTATTTCTCCTAATGTGTTTTAACGGACCATGTTGAAGATAATATACATATGAAAATGGTTGATTGATTTTAAATTTGCTGATGAAAGGACAAGTACAGTGACATTCAATCATCTCCATGGCCTCACGAGAAAACAAAGATGAGGAGGCATCTGGAGTCTCACTTTGATACTTACTGCTAGCCAATGTAGAGGATAGATCAAAAGAAAATAAATTTTAAACTGGGTTGTGTCACAGGAGATCCCTTTGCCCATAAAGCATTCTTTCTACCACTAGAAATTTCCTCATGAAACTTGGGAACCCAGCAGACAGAAGGTATTATGAACCACACGTTTACTTCCATTGAGATACCATAGATTGACACCCTCATCCATTCTGTGGAGATCCAATAATAAGATAGGTGGAGGACTAAACTAAAGAATTGGTTCAGCCATTAAGAGCACTGGCTGCTCTGGCAGAAGACCTGGGTTAATTCCCAGCACCCATACTGCAGCTCATAACCATCTGCAATTCCAGTTCCAGGGGATCTGATATCCTCTTCTGACCTCTTTGGATATACCAGTCATGCACATGATGCACACACACACACACACACACACACACACACACACACACACACACATAAAAATGAATCTAAAAAGATAATGTAAGGAAGGAAGAAAAAGAGATGGGGGAATAGGGATGATGTAGTGGGATTCAGCACTTCCTTGACCTGAGCTCGTGGCCTCTGGGCCAGCACAGGTATAGGGTTCACCTATGAACTTCAAAGATGTAGCCTTAAGATGTGGCCAAAACAGTTTAAATTTCTGAGCCATGAGGATAACTCAGTGCTTCTCCACCGCCTGGAAGGAAGCTCCATTCTGAACAAGTAGATCCTTTCTCTGTTTCCTGCATTTATATTGTAAGTGGCTTGAATAAATATTGACCCTAATAGTGAATCTCCTTGTGATAATCATTACCTTATTAATTGGGTACATTTGGCACCCAGAGTGTCAGCAAAGCAGGAAGTAGTTTCTAAACTAATGTGTGATTTTGGTACTAGCTTCCAAATCAATCACTGCTTTGATCTGAGACAACTAAATTCCAGAACTGTGAGAGATAAACGCTGTTTGTGACATCCTGCTAGGGCTTTGTGTGATAGCCATCCAAGCTGTCTAAAACAGGACTATTTAAAGAAGGGGTGTAAGCATGGATTGAATTTCCTCAGTAGAATCCAGAGAGTTCCTAATTCCCCTGAATTTCTTTGTGCTTTCCATTGAGTCTTATAAACTCTCCATTGGATGTTAGACTGCATCAAGGAGACAGTGGGTGACCTAGTGTTCCCATGGCTTTTGAGCATCTCCAGGGGGCAGTAGTTGTCCTCCATGGTGGTGCATGTGATATGCAAGCATCTGGGGAAGCACAGTCCTTCGTGTAGGACAACTTTGTATTATTGAGTTATTAGAGCACAGTTGGAACAGGCTGAGTCTAAGATGGCGCCCCACATTCCCAGCTCCTGGCATGTATGTTCACATGTGTTGTCTCCCCTTTGTGTCTGTGTTGAAGGAAGAACCATGACGTCTAATCTGAGGTGTATTTGAAAGGCGATGGGGTTTCACCTCTTCTCTGGATGTAAATTGTGTTCGTTTGTACATGTTCTTTATTGCCCTCTAAGCTTACATGTTTGATGTTTGAGGGGCCCGTCTGACAAGAGCATGAGAGCAGCTATCTAGCCAGTAAGGCTTTAGAGCATCACACTTCAAGAAACTAAACTGTGTACATT
Source organism: Sigmodon hispidus (assembly GCA_004025045.1). Taxonomy (NCBI): domain Eukaryota; kingdom Metazoa; phylum Chordata; class Mammalia; order Rodentia; family Cricetidae; genus Sigmodon; species Sigmodon hispidus. Next base: position 28,566 of record PVIH01018073.1, on the reverse strand, counting down.
GATTACTTTTATGTTGCTGTGACCAAATTCTCCAACATCATGAAGAAGGAAGGACTGTCCTGGCCCATGCTTTCTAAGAGTTCAGGCTATGGTGAGAGCTGGGGAGAGGCTTGATATGGCATCTCAGTTCACATCATGGCAGAAGAGGAAGCTGAGATAGTGATAGGCATGGCCTGGGGGTAATATTTCTCCAAGGTTCTGCCTCCAATGACCAACTTCTTCAAGCAAGGCTCTCCCTCCCAAAAATTCCAGAACCTTCTACCAGCTGGAGGATAATTATTCAAAATATGAACCTATAGGGGATGGGGGCATTTCTGATTCAAAGGATAAGATCTGCCAACAGTCACATGAAATTTGAAATAGTACCTTCCCCAGAAGCTTTCAGATAACACCTTGACTTTGACTCAGCCAATGGCAGACCTTAGCAGAGAACACCACTAAGCTACCCCTAGACACTGAGCTGTAGCTGTAAAGCAGCAAATATTCTTTCCTTTATACTAGTAATGGGTGGCTAATATGTCAGTCTACAGTACTTGTATTTAGATCATTTTGAAAATATTCAGAGCGATTTCAAATGCCTAGATAGTTTCTTACCAAGAGGACTTTTAAATTATTATCTCACAGAATAAAGTATTTGTTCTAAAAAACAAACAAAACCCCCTCATTTATCCTCAACACAGTGATCCCTCAGCTCTGGATGCTTATCATCCCCATGCAGAAGGTATTGTGTTCTCCGTGTGGAAATTAGGCCCCTAAATTGGTTAGGAAGGCACTTCTAACCTGCAAGCCTTAGGTGTCCTCAGTGGGGAGCCAGGGTAGAGATGCCCTCACTTAGGGCCATGTTGCATCACTGTCTGGCACTTTGCTGGTAGCAGTTTTGTCCTCTTTTTCTGTACTCAAAGGTCTGGAAATGCTGACATCCACTCCCATGGTGCCCAGCTTCACAATTAAGACATGCTTTTAATAAAAGAAAATCTCTGTTTTTGTGTCTGGTTTAAATTTTTCCCATTTTTTATTAGACAGGAAGACACAAAATGCCAGGCCATGTGGCTCATGCCCAGTCATCTGGCAACTAGAGATTCATTTCTCAGGAACAGAGGATACAGCCAACTCCTGAATCCTTAATGGGAAGCAGAATTCATTGAAAAACTCAGATAACTGAAGTTTCATTTCACTTCCTTTCAGGGGCCTCTTCCTGAATCCCTTAGAACAAACCATAGAACCCCCACCTCATAAACCAACCAGGCTTTTACCCCTTTGCCTTGTGAAACACGCGGTGGCAAAGCCAACCAGCTTTATGGATGTCACGAGGACAGCAGCAAGAAGGGGATGTGAGAAGAAAAACAGGAGCTTTTGAATCCTGCCCTTACTCCTGGAAAAATAGTGTCAATGCAACCAAGAGGTGACTTTTATATCCCCTCTACAGTTATTCAAGATGGGAGCTGATGGTGCTTATTTCGGGATGTTTGCATAACCCTTGCCGTGAGAAAGCTGGGGCCTAGAAGGAGGCTGAACACCTATGCACAGAACAAGTAACTTCAGGGGTGGCAACTCAGCTGCTGAGTATAGGATTGTCAGGATTTGAATTTAAAATGCCCCCCATATACACACAGAGATGAATATGTTGAATGTAAGTTCCTAGGTGGTACTGTTCTAGGAAGTAGTGGATCCTTCAGGAAGTAGGTATTGGCTGAAGGAAGTAGGTCCCACGGGGCAAGCCTTAGAAAGTTCTACCTATCTCTTGGTCCCTTCTCTTTCTCTGCTTCTTGTCTGGTATACGAAGAACTTTATCCATCGTCTACTACTGCCAACATGACATTCTGCCCAAGGGGCCAAGCACCATGGACTTGACTCTCTGAAACCATAAGCTGAAAGAAATATTTTCCCTTTGAGTTGTGAAGTTAAGTTATACACGTTTTAAAGCAGAATTTTTCTTAATGTCAGAACCAGACCCAGACTCCATGCAGTAATCTCTGTGGCCATTGCATCTGGTCAACAATAAGATAGTTACAAGGGAGAGGAGGCAACCTGAATGATGCTTACATTTTTAGGAGCAAGAGTAGGAGCAGGGTGATAAGTCAAATTATCCTTAAGACAAAAGATTTATTTAAGCCATCAATGGGCAGGCAGTAAGGCTTGGTGGATAGCAGATGAACTGAAGAGCATTTTTGTTCTTTGGGACAAAAGAAAGTCTCTCTGCTTCTAAAGGTTTCTGTGAGAAGAGTCTTCTACACAAAGAAGCAGGGTTAGTTCATATGTGAGTTATACTACATGACCGATGCAGGAAAGTAGGACATATGTGACTCTAGCTGTATAACATGGTCACTCTTTCCCTAGATGAGAGAGTGGGACATACTTTACGTGCAACCTGTGCACTATATCAATAGTCAGGTTGTTCTGGCCTTCGGTGGAAAGAGGTGAACTGGGTGTGTTCTTGTCCTGCCTTGCAACTCTCTGGGCTTAGGACCCGGTTACTCAGAGGGCCTGGGTTCTCAAGAAATGAACTTTTTCTGCCTCCTTCCCTGAATCTCTCCAGTTCTTCTAAGGCCCAGAAGCTCAGCACATGATGCTGCCCCCATGACTTCTTCCTTTTCTCCTCAGGTATTTAGTTAATGTGTTAACCACTAAGGATTCGGTGGTGAATTTGCCACAAGATCTACTCAGGGAACTCACAAATTAGCAAAGTGAAATGTGGTCAATGCTAGACAATAGGAATGTCCCCCAAATGTCATAGGACCATGGAGAAGGCAATAACAGATTCCACTGGCAGAGGGAGGGTTGAGAAAGGCTTCTCACACTAAGGTTCCTGAGAAGCTAACTTTTTGCACAGTGGTGTAAATACATTCATTGACCACTTCTGAACTGGGGACTCACAAAACTTGCCATCTTCACTATTTGTATTGTACGTTTTACTACATTTTTTAAAAATGACATTGAGCAAACACAATCAGCTTATCTAGACTATCCCAAGACTTCTCAAATACTACTTATTTCAAAACTGTAAAAATGTAAGGAACTACAACTGTTGCTATGGAGATTAAGAATCATATTCTTGAGAAAGATTGTGAGATACAAATGGGATTTTCTCAGTGATGGATAAAGAGAGGCCAAAAGAAAAGGGATAGAAGATATATGTTAACAGTCAACTACATTGGGTTCTGGGTAAATTGCATGGGCTATGACTTAGGGTGAAGAAGTATATTGAAGCTGAAGTGGTTAGTCTTGACTGTTAGGTTATTTAGATTTAAAAGCAGATCAAAACACACCTCTGGTTGTGTCTGCAAGGTTGTTTTTGCATTAAGTTAATTGAGGTGGAAAAACAGCCCCCTCCTGTGGATGGTAGCATTCTACAGGTTAGGGGTCTGAACTAAACACAAAGGGAAAAGTGTGCTGAGCACCAGCATTCATCATTTCATTTCCCAACTGTGTTGGATGCAATGTGACCAGCTGCCTCAGGGTCCGGCTGCCATGCCTCCCCTGGCATGATGGGTTGTACCCTCGAACTGTGAGCCAGTGGGCCCAACTCCCTTAAGCTGCTTTCGTCAGGTATAACAGCAATAAGGAAAATGTCAATTGCAGAGGTAGAGAAGGCAGGAGGAAGTGAGTGGATTGTTTTTGTTTTTGAGGTATAATACACACATACACATATAAAATTGAGTTTTAGTTGACTTTCACTATGTGGTACAAATATCATTATTGATTCTAATACTTTCTTTTGTGGCATTGAGGATGATCCTGGGACTCCATGTATGCTAACCACCATGCCCAAAGCTTCTAGAACATTGTTATCCTTCAAAAGAAATGCTGAAGCCATTCTCCATCCATCCCAGCTCCTGGCAATCATTAGTCTGCCTACTGTCCTTTTTCCTTCTCCTTGCCTTCATGAACCAGAGCACATAGGTATGCTTGCCTGCTCGATGGTACCTATAAGTCTCAGGGTCTTACTTATCTTCCCCATTATTTTTAATTTCTCTATTTGTACCTGAACTACTATTTATCTTTACTTTTTCTAAATATATCATTAATTTCTCTTGTGAAATTTTCATTTCAGTTATTGTGCTTTTGAACTCTAGAATTCATATTAAGTGCTTCTTAATAATTTGGTGTTTCTGTTCTGTTTGGTAGGATATTAATTTCTTGGTGTTTTTTGTTTTTATTTTGATTGTTTATCTACTTTAGTGCTCCTAAGTAATGGAAAACCTACGTTTTCCTCTTAAGTTTTCTGACATAATAGCCTTAGATCCAAGACTCAGAAAATCAATGTGAACATGTAGGCAATGTAGACAGAGTATCTGTTTTAACTACGTACTCAAGTGCTAGGAAAAGTAAACTCAGAATGGCTTCACAGACCAGTGAGACCTACCATGAGGGTTCACTAACCAGTGAGACTTACTATGTGATGGACATATACCATGACACTAGGAACTATCTGACCCCCTTATCTCAGATATTGTGTTCAACATCAGTATGATAACCCCACAGTGGCCTTAGGGTTCCCTTGCTCTATACAAATTGACACTAGTATATACCCATAGCTCCCTTTGTACAAGTCTAGGAAAACTAAGAACATATTACAGGACTTTGCTTCAACAGGGGTCCTGACCACTGTGAACTGCCGTAGGTCTTGGAGCCAGATGAAGTGCTATGACTCCATGAGAGTAGAGACTGATACCAGACTTTTGATTGCTAGGTGTAGATTGATTGACACCAGTTATAGGGGTCAGTCCGATGTTTACTGCTAGACCATCTTTTTATTTATGTGATCCCATGACTGTTCCTTTGAGAAACTTATTTGACCCCAATTCCTTTTACAGCTAACATACTCACTTTGTCTCTTGAAGTTGAGTACACTATGTGTTTTCTGGGCCATAGGAAGTATTTCCCGCAGGCATCTCTGGTCTGAAGATCAGAGGATGCCTACTTCTCTCCCTCCCGGGGATGCCAGTACTCAATACTTTCAAAAGGAAATATGTTCCAGATATTATATAAAGATAATATTAAACAATTACTAATTAATGAGCCTTAAGTAAAACCTTAGCTCTTTAGTAAACACTAGTCAAGTTTTTGAAGATTTACTTTAATTTTATCTGTATAGGGGTTTCTCTTGCATGTATGTCTATGCACCACACATATGTGGTACCCATGGAAGCCAAATGGAAGTACCAGGTCCCCTGGAACTGAAGTTACAGATGGTTGTGAGCTGCCGGTGCTCCTAACTGCTAAGCCACCTCTCTGGCCCCAGACACTAGCCACATTCTAAGAGCTAACAGCCTCCACTGTTTCCACTACAGAAGGCTCTGTTGGGAAGCACTGGCCTAAACTTGCACAACTATACATATAGACATTTATTAATGGCAGTTTTGTTGTCATTAGAATTTGTAAGTTTAAGTATTGGTTGGGTGAAGGCTAGTATAGGTTTAACAATGGTCAATGAGATGGAAAGAAGAGGTGTGAAAGAAGGAAGAAGAAACTCTTGGTAATAAGTTGTAAATCATGTTAATTGAATCATGTCAGGTGTTTCTTTGTGATAGTTTTATACATGTGGGAGAAAGCAGCCTTTGCCATTTGCTGTCTAAGAGCAGTAGCCTGGATTAAAACCCAGTCCTCATAGACTGAGGAAGCTCTGAGAAGTAAAAGGTGGGAGTGTTATGCCCAAAGTCTCGACCTCAGCTTGCCATAACAAGATCAGGAAGGGCCCCTGAGGGGAGCTTAACAGCCACTTTTAAAGGGAAAAACCACAATTTGGGGTTACTCTAGTGCAAGGTTGTGTGCTGACAGCTAATCTGGGGAATTTCTCCTTGAATCTGGGCCCAGGAATGATGGTGGTGTATTTTGACTAGAGCATTTGGTGGTCAGATAGCAGGGTCAGGGTGGTATGGGTTCTGCAGTTGGAACTTAGGTCATGCTGCCCCTCTGTGAACAGCAGTTTCTACCTATGGTCCCTAGGAACTGGGTGAGGGACTCTTTCTCAGGGTTCTATGCTTTAGTTCTGCATAGTTCTCTAAAATGGAAGACTCCTTTAAGTCCTTGATTCCACCTGGATCATCCAAGTGTCCAGCTCATTCTCTCCTAGAACTGAACAAGCCCCTGCCAGGAATGTGGAACTGAACTCTATTTTATCTCTATGGCTACTAGAATACAAAATGGCATTTCTTGAGCTAAGTGTACTTTCTTCAGGAGTCAGCACTTACAGAGGTACAGTTTTTATTGGGGACTAAAGGGCAGAACCAAGATGATGATTTCAGGGAGTATCAGGGCCATGATGGACCACTCTTGTGCTTGGGGCTGGTATGTTTCTTTCTGGCTTTTGTAATATGTGAATAGGTCTGAAAATGTCTAGAAGATAAAGACAGGAGTGCCTAGTTATGAAGATCTATGGTTAAAGAGGAGAATGTTGGAATTAAATCTTTCAGTCTTTTTTTTTTTTTTTTTTTTGGTTGCTATAACCAAATACTCAAGGTGGTGATTCATTAATAGGGGATTTTTTTGTTTGTTTGTTTTTTGAGATAGATTTCTCTGTGTAGCCTTTGCAGCCTGCCCTGGAACTCTGTAGACCAGGCTGGCCTTGAACTCACAGAAATCTGCTTGCCTCTGCCTCCAGAGTGTTGGGATTAAAGGTGTGTGCCACCAACCGCCCAGTTGAGGATTATTTATCACATGGTCTGAAGACTAGAAAGCCCAAGAGCAAGGTACTAATTGTCTGGTGGCCATCATAACTTGGGAGAGGGCATCATAGATTGAACAATGCAATAGGACCAGCTCAGGTCTCTCTCTTCCTGTGTAGCTGCTAATACCATCATAGGAGGGCACTCTCATCTCATTAACTTCTAATTACCTCCCAGAAGTCCTACCTTCAGCATGTGAATCTCATAATCCTAGCCCTAACTCTAACCCTCACCCTCATAGATTATGAATTGTTGTCAGTTTTGCCATTTGATTGAATGTCATTGTGATTTGAGTTTATAATCTGCCTCTTCAAAGCTAGGTAAATCCTGTGTTCCAGATTCAGGGATTCCAGTACCTTCTACCAGGTGGAGGTCATAATGTGCAATATAGTCTGCTGTTTAAAATAAGTGTTTTAAGCACACTTAAAACAGTACAGCAGAGACAATGTCCTGAATAGGAATCCAGCAAAGATGCTGACACTCAACATACTGTGGAGCTAACAAAGCCTCATTGCCATCCACACCTTGCCAGTGGAACATTTTTGGGAACTGTCATTTGAAGATTTAAGAGTCTACCTGCTTCTTGCTTACTGTGTGATTTTTGAAAAAGATACTTTGTCTTCTGGTACCTTGAAGGGAAGTGAGACAATAGCCTGCATTTCACAGAAGTAGACTGGAGAAAATGCGTTATGTCCTTTTATGGAACATTAAACATTTCACTCGTATGAGTAACAGGAGGGAGGACTGTGGTAAGATGACAAGGCAGAAGATTATGGGATGTTGGGAAGTCTCCTTTAGCAAGACCGGTACACATCTGATGGCACTGACTAATGATCCTTCCTGTCCCCTGTGATTCCCTAACAGAGCAGGAGCACAGGTGTGCTCAGAGATGAGGACCCAGGGGGAAAGAGACTCAGGCCACATTCATCAGGAAATGGCAGGAGATCAGACTTCAACAGTCCTCAGCGTCCCAGGGTCACTCCCAGATGTCTCCCCAAAGGTTCTAAATCACTTTTCCAGGCTGACGCTAGAAATCATAAAACCTCTCTGGTCCAAAGACACGCTCATTGTCTCACTGCTGTTGAAATCACTGCTCATGTTTATTGGAAAAGCAGAACATAACACATCTTGGCCCCCACAGTTCTTTGAGTCCTGGCTCTGCCACCTCTAAGCTTGCCATTCTCTTGGGAGGTAACAAAACTGCTTTAATTAAATGTTCCCAGGGAGAATTAATGAGAAGGCACACCTATGTAGCAAATTATGAATAGCACTGCCAAGGGAGTTGAGGGGGAGAGTGGAGGAAGATCAGTCCCAAAATAGAAGTTCCCATCATTTCCAGTCCAGCCAAGGACACAATACAAGGTACTTCTCACAGAGGTGCTGGACTTCCTAAAACCAGGAAGGTAGCATGTGACAGTGATGGCCATTTTACTAGCCTCATGAATCTGGAGTGGGTGTTGGGTGGTTGACATTATAGAGCCAAAGGATTCTTTCTCTCGGTGGGCCAGCATGGAAGGGCATCTGTTCTGGAGGGTCATCAGCAGGCAGGATGAAGCAGCATTGAGACATCAGCTGTGGTGAGGACAGCGAGCGCACTCTATTGAACTGCCTTAAGTTTTCTTTCCAAATAAAACTTTTTGTTAAAGAATCAATTAAAAGAAAGTACACTGTTACGCAAATATTTCTATCAGGCTATGCACAGGCCTTTGGTGGGGAACCTGGGCAGAGAGCACATGTATGTTTTGGGGATAGGGGATTAGGGGGTGTGTAGTAGCTACATGGACAAGCCCTTTGGGAGCCAGAGTGGGAACATGCCCACTGCCTTTACTGCATCCCACCAGGCAGAAAGATGTATTTGCAGAGCAAAGAATCTAAGTGTGCTCGGGTCATTGACCTTGAACTCAAAGACAGGGCAGGTTAAGCAAAAAAAAAAAAAAAAAAAAAAAGAAGACTCCACATTGTCTGAGCTAAACCCCAATTTGGGAACAAGGATTGAAAGCATCTTTAAATGTTTTTAAAGAGATCTGGTTCAAAAGTATAGTAAAGCCGATAGTGCAGCTCACTGGTAGAGACTTGCCTAGCAAGCACAAGATACTAGCTTGTCTTCCAGCGTCATGAAACATGGTGTGTCCACAGAAGCAATTACACTAGATTAAAATAGCCAGTAGGCATCATGTCAGCCCTAGGAAGCTGGGGTTGGAAAACTGATATTTATCTTTGCTAGTTACCAGCTGCCTCAGCTCCCTTCTCAGTTCCTTTACCTGTGATGAACTCATTACATCTTAACATGCTTCAGCTGTGGGGGAAATACTTGAGTACAGGTGCCCTGCTTCTAAAACCAGGGTCAAGCGCAGCAGGACGTTCTGCGATGCTCTCCAGAATGCTCATCAGAATGCATGCTTGTGCCAATTGTGGGTGCTGAGACTCACACTGATTCTCTTTTGAAATAAAAATGGAGTGCCGTGAAATCTTCATGTATGCTCTCTTCTCTAATGTTCTCTCCACAATGAAGAGACTCTTTAGAGACCCAAGATGGCCCAGAACCTCAGGGATCCTGATGCTTCTGGGCTTTAAGGTATTTTTGTGGCACCAGGACATAAAAAGGACATGCTGCACAGAGGGTCTGAAGCCGAGTGGTCAGTAAGGCCCTCATCCAATGAGAAAGAAAGGAAAACATGGCATTTTTCCCAGCTAGCCTCTACCAAATGCCTAATGGGAGTCTCCTATAATGTATGAAATAAGTGCATGTACAGAACCCGCATTTCGTCTCAGTCGCTGGGACAGGCAAGGCTGGCCTGCATCACTGCACCTGCTACCCGTGCCGATAGGGGGCGCGCGCGGGCTCGCGGCCCAGGGCGTTGATGTGCCGCTGAGCATCTGCACCTGCCAGCTTCTCATTGAGTTTTTGGTTCACCAGCTCCAGGTGGCGGCTGTTCTTTCGCGCCTGCCTCAGAGACCTCTTGACCTTCTTCACCCGCTCACGGAGCTGCCTGTTGCGCTTCTCCAGGGTGGCCACCTTCTGCTGCAGCTTCTTGACGTGGTCCTCTTCCTCAAACAGAGCCTTCTGCACCGAGGAGCACATGAGCTGGGGACAGAAACAGCACAGAGGGAGAGGCAGGTGAGTCTCAGAAGTGGCCTTCACCATGATCTTCTCCCTCCGCCCGGAGTCCCACCTGACCTCAGACACAAACAGAAACCGCTATTTGCTCTTCCTTATAAGATCTTGCATTTAAAATAAATTCCAAATATTTGACACTGGCGGCAATAAGAAATAAACTCCTGTAACTCAGTAGGGGTATGCACAAGGATTTAGGGTAATTCACAGGAGAGGGGCCATGATTGGCTCTTGAACAAACAGATGCTTAACCTTGCTATCGAAGATCAAAGCAGTTTAAATCGACGGCGGGTCATTTTATACAGATTGGTGGATGGTTGGGGATGGAGAGGATTAGGCCTAAGGCCTCGGGCCTTCAAGCTGCATCTCCGCCCCCTCTTTTCACATATTAGACTGAGTAAGGATTTAGGGCAACAGGACTCTGTTCTCAGCTTCTTGGAGTGTTACAAGTCGACAGTCCTCAGTTGATTTTTCTGGAACTGGCCCTGGGTTACCTCCTTTTTACTGAGGCATTTATAGATAATGACTAGGCATGACACAGGATTAGGAAATCCAGAGCCCTCCATTCTATGTTGGACCATCTCTGAGGGACACACAGCCTCATAGTGTCCTATGAACTCAACTAGGGCCTTAGTGAAGTTGGGATCACAGTCAGTTTCACCTGGACCTCTTGCCTTCATGTCCCCAGGTGTCTCTAATGCAAGGAACATTCTCTGAAAATCCTCTCCCATGCTCCTCTTCTCTGAGTCCCCCTTTCAGGAAGCCTGACGGGCCACATATAGTTTCCTCATGTGTAACATAAGATTGGGAAGATTTAATGAGTTTTATCCAGGCAGTTCTTAGATTTGTGCTTAGTACATAGTAAAAGTTCGTTGACAGCTGGTAGTCAATGGTCAAACCTACCTACATTTCTCCAGTCTTACTTAGTGCATTAACCACAGGCTTGATCACAAAGGATGCTGGCTCCTTGTTCTTCTTCCAGCACATTTTTCTTTTCCACTCTAAGTCTGTGCCATGGTCTCTCTTCCTCTAAAGCACCATTCTCCCACAGCTCTCTGAACTTTTTTTTTTTTTTTTAAGACAAGTAATGCAAGCTGACTTCAGACTTCCAATGTAGCCCAGGCTAGCCTTGAATTCTTGATCTACTGCCTCAGTGCCTGAGTGCTGAAGATTCTAAGCATGTGTCATTATGTCCATCTGTCTGGCAACCTCATAAGCCTTTTGTCCACTTTCATGTCGCTACCTATACCATACTCTCCCGTAGTTATTCATTCATACATGGGATAACAAATTTGAGAGCCCTTGACAGATCACAAATTCTTCAAGAAATAACTCAACATTGGCCTTTGGGATTCTTGTTGCCTGACAATTTTGGACATATGAAAAAAGAAATTAAGACAGTGTTCTAAAATTACTTGCCATTTAATAGCTTGGGGTTCCTGGAATGCCATTGCTTCAGGGAGACCACATATGCAATACTGCCCTCTTCTGGCCAAAATGAGAGACCCCTACACACACACACACACACACACACACACAAGATAAAGTGGGTAGAGGAACCTCTTTGAGGAACTCATTATTTCTATCTTATATATGTAAGTAAGATCTATATATTTTTAAATTCTATATCTTTAAGTAGCTAGAATAAGCACTTTTGGTCCACTCTCCTTATATCCCAATTTATGTATGAATTATTGTAGATTCTTCAAGAACAGAATAAAAGAAGATAGGTAACATATACCAAAACAAGAGACCCAAGTCTCTCCATTTAAATGTGATCCATTGGAATGTGCTTGACTTTCACATTGAAAAAAGTTGAAGGGATGGGACATGAGCACTCACCATGCACAAAGATTTTTTTTTTTAAGTCACCAACATTCCTGGCAGGCATCTCTCTGACCAATGAGCAATGAATTCCCTATTCTGAAGGATCCAGAACAAGAAGAGCCACAGGTTTAGCAAAAATAGCAGCCAGTCACAGATGCCTTGACAATGACCTGAAGATGAAGGTGTAGTACAAAGAAATAGAAATGATAAACTCCAAAGAGAGGTTAAATGTGTCCCTTAGTGAGCCTCACGGCTCCTCCTTCCCCTGAGAGGAGCAAAGACAGACATCAAGGGGCTTGAAGAACTTGTCCAGTGTCACCTGTAGAAAAGCCACAATCCAAGACTATCACACAGGTCTGTTCTCTTCAGCAAAGTTGCCATGTGCATTGAGACAATACCTTGAAATAAGGAAGTTACTGCCCATGAAACCTAAAGGAGGCCTTCTGGATTCTGGCTATCATCATCCCACCACCCACCCACACCCACACCCATACACACACACACACACACACACACACACCCCACACACACACCACCTCCCCCCACCCCACCCCCTACTTTTTGCCCTCCTTAAAAAGTGAGAACTCCTAGAGAAAAGCTGTGCTTTTCAAATACATGTTTAGGAAACTCCTGTTTGGGAAATGCTTTCCAAAATGAAATTAATCTCTTAAAATTTACTGGGGGAAAAGAAAAAGTCAAGACATGCCATTTGCTCATTTAGCTTTGGGGTATTTTTCAGTAATGTGAGCTGCAGAGGGGAAAGCCAGGCTGGGCTGCCGCAGGTACCACACGTTCTTTTTGAAGAGCTGAGAAGGATCTTGGGGAGGAGCCCTCCTTGCAGAACCCTTGCACTTCCCCTAGGCTAACCTGGGGAAATGACTCACCCCTGCACTTCCCCTAGGCTAACCTGGGGAAATGAGTCTCTAGATGCCTAAACACCTCCACTTTGCCTGCAGCAGTTTTATCTGGAAGTTTCTGTGCCATGGAGAGGATGCCTGCTTTGAGACAGATGGGCAAACTGCCATGAGGTGGAGACTGCTTCCTTATGTTTATCAAGTTAGGCTGAGGTATCAAAGCTTCCTTATCTTTTAAACTGTCGTTGTCTAAAGCTGAAGAAGCTGACTGTAGATCAACTTTTTAAAAGATAAATAAGGGACCAAGCCTGGGTGGGTGGTTTAGTTGGCATCACTTAAGCTTGAAGACCTGATTTTAGCTCCTCAGACCACAAGTAAAAAACTAGAGGCAAATTTGCACACTTCTAACCTTGTCGCCAGAGAACTAGAGACAGACAGGATCACGCTTGAGTCTTGCTAGTCAGCTAGCATAGTCTAACTGGCAAGCTTCAGGCCCTGCTAAGAGATCCTGTATCAAAAGAGACGTGGGGTCAGCCAGATGGTTAGCAGGTAAAGGCACCTGCCACCAAAAGCCTGACAACCTGAGTTTAATCTCTGTGGTGGAGGCTGAGGCCTGACTTCTACAAGCTATCCTGACCTGTATATGCACTATGATGTACATACACACTGTGTGCATACATACACTAAGAGATGCACAGCTGAGAATAACCGGGAAAGGCACCTAATGTTGACCTCTGACCTCCACACATGTACACATATATACATATATACTCACAACTGAATAAAATTTAAATTATGTGTGATTACATATAGAAACAGCCACCATTGACATGTTACTATATGTATTCCTAGGGTTGGATTTATGGGTCTAGGTAAGTACATAAAGATTTTAAACAAAATTGGAATCATGCTATTATTAGACTACACATTCTGATTTCCCCCCCTGGAATTGTATCATGAGCATTTTGCAGACATTTGTCTGGATACTTTTTTCATTGAGCACCTTAACAGAAACCAGAGTAGGAAGTTTTGCAAGGTCTCCAGGAACCCCGTCTCCTTATAGTCACAGGCTAGGAGAGGATGATAGCATTGCTGCTGCTGACATCTCCTAAGGCCACATGATCTTCTTAACCAGCCATTTGGATCACTAGCCTCCATAGACAGGACACACACAGGAGAGTTCTTGTCTACGCCTTGGTCAGGTATCTTCCTGCCTGATTGCATTGCCCCCAGGAAGCTCGGGTTCTGGGAGAAGTTTTCATAGTCAAGATCATGAGAGGTTGAGGAAGTGTATCCATGTTACAGTCTAGAATCAGCCATCATTTCCAAACTTGTCCAGAGTTCTCACATCCTTCCTCTTCCCCCTTCCTCCCTCCCCACCCCATTTCCCCTCTCCTTTCTTCTCTCTTCCCCTCCCTCCTCCCTCTCACCTCTTTCTCTCTTTTTTCTCCAACAATAAAACACTTGCCATTCTGTGCCTGGACAGTGTGAGGGGTAGAAGGTTTTCTTGAGTTATTTGGCAGCACACTGGTAAGCTTTGTGTCCAGCTAAACAAAAACTGCACATTTAAAAATCACTATTTCATACTCGTGGGCATAACAAATGTGCCCTGAGGGTTCTTTTCTTCACAGCTGCTTTCAATTTAAATAACCACCTACAAGGACAAGACACCACGTACTTTCTGAAGTATAAAAAACAAAAGGACTATCCAAAAGTAACAAGACAGATAGTTTGCCTTTTTAAAACCTCATTCATGTTCTTGGGATTCAAAATGAGAAGTAAGTAGGGGAGGATTAAAAAAAAAAAAAAAAAAAAAACATGGAGAGCAGTGGTAATCCAACTATGGCCTGTCACAAAATCTGACCTCGCATCAGTAAAGTTTTATTAGCACACAGCCACAATTGTATGTTTGATTATTATCAGTGGTATTTATTGTGCTACAATGACAGAATTGAGTAGTTGCCACAAAGACCTTATGGTCTACAGGCTAAAGGTGTTTCTGGTTCTTAAGGCCAGATGACAGGGGATATCTGAAACCCATCTTCAGGAGGGACTCAAGACAAATGGATGTGAAATGTGCTAGTTAACTACCAGGAAGGTGGTTTACAGTCAAGGCCTGAGTGAAAGAACGAAGACCAGATGAACATCTGCATCAGAGCCTGCCCAGGACCTTGTATGCCCACCTCACCTCACTGTGAAATCATTTTCAGACTGCCTTGGAACACTGATGCAAGGTATCAGCTATCTTTGTCAAAAGAGTCATTTTGTTCCATCCCAACAGACTGTGGCCAATTTTCAAAGTCCAGATGGAAAAGTAAACTTTTCACAACATTAAACTGTAGAAGGTCTAGGAACAGTAGACAGAGTAAAGACCAGAATTGTTTCACCATGTGTGAACCAGGGGCTCAGCTGCCTCAACCCGAATACCTACAGTTCTCTTTGGCTCTTTGGTAATTCAGTTGGAAATCTAGCCCTGCTGCCGCATCATTTAACTCCCTTTAGAGAGAGAAATGTGTAGGAGGCAGGCAGAAGAGTCACATTAACACCAAGTAGTCCCCAAGCTGAGTAAAACCACATCTACTGGAGAAACACCCAAACCTTGGAGGTGACAAGCAGGGTAGTTCTTATGAGGACTCTTTGGAGGGACATGCTGATGACAGCATTTGACTTGGCAGTGGCCTTTGCTCCACACAAAGACAAAAGAGTCACCTTCTTTGTGTCAGGAGCCCAGTAGAAGCAAAAGCATATGATATGCCCCGGACAGATGGTAGCCACAAAGTGAGGTGTGTAGGGAAGAGGAAGATGGCTATGGTGTTAAGTAGAAAATCCTCTTTCTTAGGAAGAACTACATGAGAGTTCTCTCTCATTGTACAGAACTGCACAGAGAGCCCCAGGCTCCCCACTTGACATGTCTGAATCCATTCCAGGTCCCTTCCTCCTTACACTTAGCCAAGGAAGGGACCACCAGGTATCCCTGATAAAAGGGGGCTTCACAGTGAGGCAAAACTGGGCTTGAATCCTAGTTCACAGAACTTGGCATCCTACATACTTGGTATTTGTTGCTCTGTGGGATCCAACCCACCATCTGACAATGGGGCCTTACTCAAAGAATCTGCCTTGGCAGTTTCCTCACATACAGAGTAGCATAATAGCCTGGGTGGTGGTTTGGATAATAATACTTCCCATAGGCTTATATATTTAAATGCATGGCCATTAGAGAGTGGCCCTACTTGAGAAGGATTAGGAGGTGTGGCCTTGTTGGAGGAAGTACATCACTTGGAGTGGGCTTTGTGGTTCCAACAGCTCAAGCCAGAACCAATGGCTCTCTCTTCCTGCTGTTTTTGGACCCAGCTACAGAACTCTCAGCTATTTCTGCCTGTATGTCACCATGTTCCCTGCCATGCTAATAATGGACTAAACATATGAAACTGTAAGCAAGCCCCAGTTAAATGCTTTCTTTTGTAAGAGTTGCATGTTTGTGGCCATAGAACTTTTTGACTAAGATCGCTTGCTTCATAGAACTGTCTGGAAGATTAAACTAAATACATCAAATATTTGACTGAGCATATGGTGGAGAGTAAACAGCACAGTAAGCTTTTATTATTCGTACAGACTTGACTATCACTGATTGAAAGCTCTACTCAACCACAGTACAGGGTCTCTCAAACAAGTAGATCTTTGCACAAGTATTTCTTATGATTAAAAAAAAAAATCTCTGCTGATTCTCTCCCATCTTTGTACAATTGATAACATTCTTTGAATACCCAAGTCATCTTTCAGAGTCATCACCTTCACGAAGCCTTCCAGATTCCTCCAGGCAGAGCCCAGGCCTCCCTCTTTGAGTCCAGTTAAGTGCATTGCACCATTCTCTTCTGGTTCATCTATGTCCTAGGCCTTGAACCCCTTGATCTTAGAATTCAGTACCTCACACATAGTAAGTACTCAATGAATAATGGAAGAAAAAGCTACAAGCTAAAACAGAAATAAGTTCAATGGTTTGAATATGAGCAACCAAGAAAATGATCTTTTGTGTAGGGCCCTGCATGACCTCTCTCTGCACTCTGAGCCACAAGGCAAAGGCCTGTGGATTGCTGGCTGTACATTCTGTGCTTAGCATCTAGTTTCAGGTTTCCTGCCTGTAGGGGTTAGAACAGAAAGGGTTAAGTGGGAACAGGTGAGCCTATGGTGTTTGCTGCAAGTCAGTAATATTTCAGCTACCTGGAGATAAGGTGTTTACCTCAAGTCAGCAATTTCCAGCCACCTGGGGAATTTCTACCTGTGCTCTGCCTCAGGTATATAAGTCTGAGCCCAAGTCTTCATAAATAGCATTCGGCATTCTCCCTGCATGAATAACCCAGCAGTCTGTGTCTACTCTGTGTGTCTTTCAGTCTCCAGGCCAGTCTCCCAACTCATAAATGATACAGGTAGCACAGGAGTTCAGGCGCTACACTTTTGAATGTTAAAAGGGATCCACCAACATCCCTGAGACCCGAACTCCTGAGAATAAGTTTAATTTTGGCCACTAATTCTGATTATATCTGAAGCTGGCATTTAAGATCCCTGAAATTAGTGAATTTTCTTTTTCTGATCCATCCCTCTCTTACTTGGCTGGATATTTTATATATCCTCATGTCAAATTCTATAGATATAGAACATTTTGGAAATGAGAAAAGAATAATTTGAGGGAGGAACACTGTATTGCATAAGACTCAGTGTTCTAGTTAGCTTCAGCAGGCACCTATAGATAACACAGGGTCCTCTGAAGGACCCTTCCATTGAGGAACTGGCCAGATCATATTGGCTTCTGGCCATGTCTGTGAAGGATTACCTTGATGATTGATGTGGAAGGGTCCAGCCTACTATGTGAAGCACCATCCCTAGGCATCCCTAGGGCCTGGTCTGCATAAGAAAGCTAGTTGAACATAAGTGAGCAAGTGAGCCGATAAGCAGCATCCCTCTGTGGCTCCTGCTCCTCTTCTGGCCCTAATATCCTTGTGGACTATAATCTGGAAGTATGAGCTCAAATAAACCCTCCCCTCCATTAAGTTGTTTTTGGGTACAGTGTTTATCACAACAACAGAAATCAAACTATTTAGGATCATGCCAAGGAAGATAGAGCCTATGGCCAGCCCTGCAATGAGCTGGACAGCAGGGGTGCCTGGGAATGAAGAGGGGACAAACCCTTAAATGTCTAGGGCATGAATGCTGAATTGCTAAGAACAGGAGAGGCTGGGCTGCCATGGGTGAACTCTGTCAGAAGAGACCTCTCCTACCTAAGGTAGTTACAATGACATTAGAGCAGTGTCTTTGTTTATATAAATCCACTATGGAGTGTTTCCCAAAACAAGGTCCACAGAAACTCCTGGGGTGGCTACATGGTCAAATACAGTTCAGACATGATACAATACTTCCTCTTTGATACAATACTTATGCACTGTCTGTAACTTTGTTTTATGACAAGAATAAGCAACCTTCTACATGTTCCCCAGGGAGATACACATATTTTCTCTCAGCTGTGATGCAAAGAGAACTGGAAAACACTAGGTCATGAAATGCTGCTTCTAACCCAGCTGCTTTTATAGACCCAACGGGAAGAAAGTGGTGAAATCTGGGGGAAGAAGGCCACTCAGCTCTTGAGGCTGACCCCTTCCCAGTATGAGTGCAAAGAAAGTTCCCACCAGAACTGAGGAGGGGGATATTTTACATTTTTAATGGTTCTCCAAAAATTCAGTATCACAGTAGATGGGCTTGAAGCAGTTGCAGGAAGCCATCTATGATGGCCTTGGGCATTTGGTCTTCTTGGTGACAGTTTCAGAAAGACATCTTCCAACTCTTGTTGCCTCCTAATGTATCATAATCACCCTTTGCCAGTCATGCCAGTAATGCTCCTTTCCATGGGAGCTACAGAGTGTAGACTAGCTGATGTGGTGCATCCTTGATAGGAATAGCGTTATTCACGGTCCTGGGATCTCAGGTTTGTAAAGACCTGGTGGTTGATCTGGTGCATGCATGTGTGTGTGTGTGTACACAAAACTTATATGATACCTCACATTGCATGGATGGAAGGCCCTGATATAGCTTCTTTAAGACAATCAAATGACTTTGCTGCTACTTGGGGAAAGAGGGTCTTGTTCCTTTCTGCCCTGGACCCTGGTGTACTGACCACGGATGAATAGACCACACTGAAACACCAGTGGACTCTTTAAGCTCCACATCTTGGATCAATGCCAATGCCCAAGATGATGCTCATGTTCTGATCTCAGTGCAGTCGTGGCACAAATCCTGACCCCAAGATGTAACGACAAGGCTATGGAGGAAATCAGGCCGACTGCAGACCAAGTGTCTATGGCGTCTACTCCACTGGGAAGGAGGTCCCCAGGGAAGAACCACTGCTCCTGCTCTGTCCCACTGGTGTCATTGAGCCAACCCACCTTTGATCCGATACTGTGGGTAGCTAGCATTCAATCTCCAGCTCTTCCACTGAGAGAGGCAGCAGGCTCTGCTTTTCCTCCTGTGGCTCCTGTATTTGCCTGGCATCCTCCTGCCACCCACCCTCCTGGGGAATGTAATGGGAAAGTTGAGCTGAGATCCTGCCTGTGTTTACTTCTCAAAGGATGGTGACTTTGTCCACATGGCCACGTCCAGGGCCAGACTCTGCCAAGACTGTTTATCTGGGAGAATTTATCAAATTTAGACATAAGGTTTTTATGCTCCTGAATTAAGACAGGTGGCCCGAGAGCTGAAGGAAAGGGACATAGAGCCATGTCTCCCTAGCTTGGAAAGAGCAGGGGGTGGAATTTGTAAGACCTGGATACTTGCTGACTTCTGAATGTTCTTTCTTTCTTCTTTCCTTCTCTCGCTTCCCTCCCTCCCTCCTTCCCTCCCCTTCTCCCTCTCTTCCTACCTCTCTCTAGCACTGCATGATTTTTGAGGGGTGGGTATTTCCCCATGTGTGGGCAAATAGATATCAAAGGTCAGTATTGCTGTCCACCTTACATTTGAGACAGGCCCAGTGATTCAGCTAGACTGGCTGCCAGCAAGTCTCAGTGATCCTTCTGTCTTCAGCTCCCAGTGCTGGGATCAGAGTGTGCACCAATATGCTAGGTGTTTAAAGTGCTAGTGTTCCAACTTTGGTCCTCATGCCTACACAATCATCAATTTATTGACAGAGTTATTACACAGCCTTCCCCTGCCCTTCTTAAATCTAAGACTGTCCAGGGCAAGCAGAGCTGCATGAGGAAGCCTTGAGGTCACTGCATGTTGATGTGGCTATTGTAACACACTGCCAGGTTCAGTCAATAATTTTATGTCCCAGAATGAAAGATCAGTTAGTAATTTATTTGGTTAAAAATGTGATTGGAAAGGTTACAAATAACAGAGGACTGAGGGACAGTGATAAATACGGCTGCCAACTCAAGGGCTGTCTTGCCTGGCATGTGTGGGACTCAGTCTTTGTAAACTGAAAGCTTTAATAACAGGGCAAAGTTTCCATGTGGAAAACATTAGAGAAGGACATTACCTAGTGCACAGCTTTGTTATGTATGAAAAATGGATATTGTCTGTTGAAGAAAAGTTAAAATGTAAATAAATTTTAAAGTCTTAGTTAGCTTTCCTTCACATAAAATTTCAAGTTATTCCCATCTATATCTTTAACAGTCACTGTTGAATCCTTCTAACTAAATAAAACAATCAATTATCAAAGTATTGGAGACAGCTAAAAAACAGGGGAAATAACTTTACCATTTAAGGACAACTCTTATTTATCTTTTAGTGTGATTTTTTTAAAAAAAAAACCCTGGTTATAAATCAATATTTTTTTATTTTTCAAATGGCACAGGGGTATAGCTCAGTTATAAATAACTTGCCCAGCATGTGCAAGGCCTGGGTTTGATCATCAGCACTGCCAAAAAATAGAAACTTTATTACCAAATAAAACCATAAATATTTATGAATCTTTGAAATATGTATATATTATAGAATGGCTAAATTGGGTTAATTAACATGAATGATCTCACATACTTAATTTTGGCCGTGACACAATAAGGCTTTGCAGCAGTTTTTTTCTTTAAAAATTTCTTCTGACTGTTTTTAACTATGTGTACATGTGTGAGTATGTGTCCATGAGTGCAGGTACCCATGAAGGCTAGAGGTATCAGACCGACTAGGAGCTAGAGTTATGGGTGCTTGTGAGTACCAATGTAGGTGCTGGGAACCGAACTCTGGTCTTCTGGAAGAGCAGTGGCAGCTCTCACTCTTCTGAAGCCACTCCTACTTGGAGCAATTTTCAAATATATACATTTGTAACTTACATAATATATATGGTATATGGTGAGTAGGTATATCATATAGTGTTCAGCAGAGTCACTGAACTTATTCTTCCTATGTAGCTGAAATTTTGTATCCTTTGAGACAGTTCTCACCTTCTTCACCCTTGGCCTCTGGCACACACCATCCTAGTCTCTGCTTTCATGAGATCACTCTTATTTTATTTTATTATTTTAGTTTATTTGACCCAGGGTCTCCCCACAAAGCCCTGGCTATCCTGGGACTTATGTAAACACAGACTGTCCTTGAGCTTACAGAGATTCACATCTGCCTCCCACGTGCTGGAATTAAAGGCATGTGCCACCACATCCAGTGAGATCATTCTTTTTAGATTTTGCATATAAGTAAGGTAACATTTTTATTTTTATTTTTATTTTACTTTATATACTCTCATTGGGCACCTAGCTTGATTTGATATCTTGGTGATTATAACTAGTGTAGCAGTGAGCATGGAATACAGATCCTCATTGATACATTTATCCCAGGCCTTTTTATTTTTGGAACCTCCACACACAGGTTTTTACAACCTCAGTATTAATTTATAGCTAATTCTCACTAAGGATACAAGGCTCATTTCCCCACCAACACTTACTGCAGCACTCAATCCCCATTGTCGACTTGGCTGAGTGTAGAATTCTTTAGGAGACAAGTTTTGACTTTGTGAGGGCACGTTCGAGAGTGTTTCCTGAGGGAGGAGAAGCCCCACCCCTCGGAACAAGAATAGCACCACCTGATAGAATGAAGGCTCAGCCTACAACAAAGGAGCCAGCCAGATGAGTGATAGCATTTCTAGCCCTCTGACTCCTGATCCATCCGGATGTGAGCAAGCAGGCTTCACTCCTGCCCCATCTAATCACCATGGTGGACTGTACCTACAAACTATGACCCAAAATAAACTCGCCCTGCCTTGACTTGCTTCCTTTTGGGCATTTGGTTATAATAATGAGATAGTGACTAATAAACTTGTCTTTCACTATCTTTTTAAAAAAGTATAGCCATTCTAAGAGGTACAAGGTAATGCAATCATGGTGGCTTTAACTAGCATTTCTCCGATGACTAGTGATGAGGAGAATATTTTTTTTGAAAATGAAGAGTTGCCTCAGCTCTTACCAGTTTCTCCTCAGCTCTTACCAATCAATACTTGATTCCTTTGGGATGAAACTTCAATTCCTGTGGGAACAATTAGTGAAATTTTGCTAAGGTTTGCTGTAGTGATATATTGTATATTTAAGAAAATCAGTCTGAAATATCAGAGGACAGAGCCACCCATAGAGCCAAGCCAAGAAGGTCAAGGAGTGGTGACCCATGTCTTTAATGACTGGGAGGTAGAAGTCCTCTGGATCTCTGTGAGTTCAAGGACAAACAGAGCCAGGCAGTGATAACACACACCTTTAATCCTAGCACTAGGAAAGTTGAACCAGGAATTGAGATAGCTGCGTGGGGAAAGAAAGAAAAGGCAGAAGGCAGAAGTTTTTCTGAGGACTCTTGAAGATAGGACCTATCTTCTTGGGCCTGAAGAGTTGGCTGGGTGAAAATTGACTGTGTTTTTTTTCCCTGTTTCTCTGATATTTCAGCTTTTCCCCAATATCTGGGTCTGGGTTTTATTAGACTACTAAATAGAACTCATACAATATCTGGCGCCCTGAGATTAAGAGTCGCATGCTCTGCTGACTGAGCTAGCAGGGCTTACCTACTTAAGGTTTGAGAATAGGTTGAGATTGTTTCAGTCCCAAGACCTCTAATCATTCTGCTATTATATACTAAATAGAATTCATGCAATAGCCTGCCTTGAATCTGCAGGTCATCTCAGGTAGTGGGAACATTTTAACAGTGTTCTTTCTTCTGCTACATGAACCTGGAATATCTCTCTTTGCCTGCATCATCTTTAATTTCTTGTTATCAGTGCTGTAAGTAGTTTTTATAGTAGAAGTCTTTTATACTCCTCGGGGAAGTTTATTCCTCAGAATTCTATTTCTTGTAGC
The DNA here is from genome assembly GCA_004025045.1 of Sigmodon hispidus. NCBI lineage: Eukaryota > Metazoa > Chordata > Mammalia > Rodentia > Cricetidae > Sigmodon > Sigmodon hispidus. Next base: position 5,798 of record PVIH01018073.1, on the reverse strand, counting down.
TTTTGTAAGTAGGACTATTTTTTCAGTTTATTTTCAGGTAAGTTGTCAGGATATAGAGACAATACTGATTTACATAGAATGACTGACTTCTCTAGCTTCACTGAATTTAATTCAGACTTTTTTGTGTGTGTGTCTCAAGAGCTTCATATATCTAAAATGTCATCACAAATACAGACAATTAAACCTCTTTATTTCCAGTGGCTTTTATTTTGTCTTTTGCCTGACTGTTCTGCCTATGACTTTTAGCAGTTCTCTGCTGAATAGAAGTGGTGAGAATTATTTTTGTTCATCTTATTGGTCTTGAAGGAAAAGCGTTGACCTTTCACCAATTAGTATTTGATGTTAGCGGTGGGTATGTTACACACACACACTCACAGACACACACACATACTTGTATGTAATATAGCATGCAAAGAAGTAGGTTTCCATATATTATTTTGAAACATACTTGTTTTTGCTAACTCCCCCCACTCCCACACAAATAAACATGTATGTAAAATTTAGAAGCTATTATCCCCATATATGAGAAAGAAACATGCCATGTTTGTCTTTTGAGCCTATGTTAACTCACTGAATATACTTTCTAGTTCCACCATTTTTCTGAAAATTGCAGTTTCATTTTTCTTTATGATTAAACTTCCATTGTATCTATATTGAACATTTTCATTCACTAACTGTTAGATGGACAACTAAGCTGATTCCATTTTCTTGCTAGAGCATATGACCTTTTTTGTGTTTGGGTTTGTTCTTTCTTTGCCTGATTTATTGAAAATTTTTATCACAAAGGGATACTAGATCTTGTCATTCTTTTCTGTAACTACTGAGATGACCACATGAGTTTTGCCCTTCACTCTTTTAATGTGCTACATATATCTCGTGCTTGTATCCCTGTGATAAATAACACTTGACCATGGTCAGTTTCTTCCTGGATATTCTGCATATTCAAGAGCCCTCAGGCTTGATTCTATATACTTAAAATTGGTTGAAAATTACTCCTGGTCTATACCACAATGGTCTCCATGTGGCCAGAACAATTTACTTTTTCTCTCCTCCAGAATGGTTATACTTTTTACTTAGCTTATCAGCCCTGGTACTTAGCACATTCTGTATGCATTTAGCTGCTCTTAGATAGAATTCTCTCTGTATTTGTGTTTGGTCCATTTGTTCTCAAATGAAGTTTAAGTTTGTTTCTGTATTGATTTTTGGTGGTGGTGGTGGCAGTGGTGGTGTGGTCCTAATTTATAGATGCTTTGCTAAAGTTGGCTAAGCTTCCTTAAAGCAATTACTTGGAATTCTTTGCCAGGTACTTTGTATGTCTTCATTTTTTTTAGAATCAGTTGACTTGAGTTCTCTGTTCTTTTGTATTTCCTAATCTTTCTTGATTCTTGTACTCATATGTAATATCTACACAATTGTGGAAGTAAGAGTATATTTCAGTCTTTGAAGACTATTTTTATGTGGCAAAGCCCTTCATCAGCCAGTCCAGAGGTTCTGGGAAAGCCTGGTCATGTCTGGATCTGATAGGGTGAATCAGTTCATTTGGTCTTTTGGAGATGATCTGAAGACTAAGTCCATATGAGCTAAACTGCCCCTGTGGCAGCAGTAAGCATAAGTCTGCAGAAGCCAGTGGGGTGCTGAGTTAGAGGCCTGGTATGCTGGGCATAGCTGGAACCAAAGTCCACAGAGGTGGATCCTGTAACCATGGAGACTTTTGTGAAGCCTGAGTACTCAGGTATAGACTTGGAGCTTTTGTCCATTAGAATCAACCAGGGGGGCCTGATGGAGTATCTGGTACTTGAACCTATGAAGTGGGCTTTGCTGTGAGTATACTGCATCTATATCCATAAGGGTTGGCTTGGCACCTGCAGTCTAAGTCCTTAAGGGGTGGCCTAGGAAAGTGTGTTAGTGTGTGTGGCCAGCATGCTCTAGTATTTAGTGTGTTAGTGACTTACTCATGGCTGTAGCAGGACCCCTGACAAGAGTACCTCAAGGGAGGAAGGGTTATTTTGGATCACAGTTTAGAGAACATCATGGCAGGACTATCTTCTGACTAGAGTGACAGGCATTTGGGGTGGCTGGTATTGCCCAATAGCAGCAGGAGGCAAGTCTGGCCTATAACTCTTGAGATGTGTAGCTCTGGGTCCACTAGGGAGGTTCCACATCCCAAGTGTTGCCCAGCTTCCAGAAACAATACCACCATCTGGGGACCAAGTATTCAAACACACACCTGTTGGAGACATTGCACATTTGAATCAGAACTTTGATGAGCTGAGGCAATAAGCACCCCTTCCCAGTGTTTTCAAGTGTCAGACTATACTAGGGCATGCCTGAAGCCTGAGATTGTGTGGGGTGAACCTCAGGGTCACAAGGACAGGCCTGACTGGCAGTGGGCAAACCTGGATGATAGATCACTACTGGCAACACAACAGTGGTACTTGGCCTGTTAACAAGACCAACTAGGACTGGCTTTTGTTGGGGGAAGGCCTAATATCAGGGTCTGAGGCAATGTGGGCACTCATTTCACTCATGTTCCCCCAAGTAGAAAGGTGTCCCTCTGGTGTGCCTCAGGCTGGGGAAGTAGCATCGTGAAGAGTCTAAAAACATACTTTCTTCCCTATTCACAATGCCTCTTCTTATTTCTATACCTTACCCAAGTAGTCTTGGTTTTGTCTGCTTTTTACTTTCTTAATTTAGTTATTGCTCAAATACTAGAGCATGCTGGCCACATATGCATGGCAATCCTCTTGCCTCAGCTTCCCAAATGTTATAATTAGAGACATGAGCCATCATGTCTGACTCCATTCAGGAACTGTGATCTTTCACTAGGTTTTCTTAGCTCTTGTGAAATTATATATGTTTGTTTGTTTTCTGAGATAGTGTTTCCCTACAGAAACCAGCATAACTCTGGCTGTCTTGGAAGTTTTTGTAGATCAGGCTGGTCTTAAACTCAGAGATCCACCTGCCTCTGTCTCTCAAGTGCTGGGATTAATACCACCCACCTGGTGTGAAATTATATTTTGTACAGGAAGAATTGTTCAAACTGATGTTTCTACGAGAGAGCCAGATGCTAGAAAATCATATTATTCTGTCTTATTTTTAAACTATTCATTTGTGTGTTGAGGGGGGTGCCTGCCATGTGTCTGGATGTCGGTCCTTGCCTTGCACTTGGTTTGAGGCAGAGTCGCATCTATTTGTTTCAGCACTATGCACTCTAAGCCACTGACCCGTGAGCTTTTATATGGGTTCTAGGAATCCGAACTCAGGTCATGAGACTTGGGTGGTATAGCACCTTTACACGCTAAGTCACCTCCCTAGCCCCTAATATATGTTCCTAAACACACAGTGGTGTCTTATTTGGGAGGCAGTAATTTTGCTTTTGGAAGCTTTTGTGTGAAAACATAACTCAATAGTTTGAATAGACAAATGGCTACAATGATTTTATTCAAAATTAAGATTTCTTAATTTACTTAAAAGTATTATCAATATTAGATCCTCGAGATGTTTCTGAATTTTTTATTGCTTTAAGTGGTGTTCAGAAATTTAACCTACTACATTTTTCTTTAAGAGAATTTTTTCTTTAAAACTGATCCTTGAGGTCAGATGTAGTTGCGCACACCTTTAATCCTAGCACTAGTAAGGCAGAGACAAGTGGATCTTTGTGAGTTCCAGGCAAATAAGATCTTGTCTCCAAAAACCCAAAAGTTGGTGAACCAATTAAAAAAATAAAATCAGTATTTAAAATGAAACCACTAGAAATAAAGGGTGTTTCTTCAAGTTTTGCTTTATGTTACCAAAGTGTTTCCAGCAAATGTCATTCTCATAAAAGGTTTAATTTGTGTCTGTTGTTTACTGGGATACAGGTATAAAGTGCATATATGTAAATAACAGGCCAGTTATTGCTTTTATGTTCTTCAGCCCCCATCCTTTCCCTGAGGACAGGAAAGAGGGTTTTCACTCCAGTGTTCCTACTAAGGCCTGACTGGACCTACTTTGTCCTGTGTAGCTGTGGGGTCATCTGCCAACACCATGTGGCTTTTATTAGTTATATAATATAACATGTGATAGGAATTTCCAAAAGTTTTTTTGGCAAAGCTCTTTAAATACAGAAGGATTCTATAAAGATCTTAAAATATAATATGAAACTTGTATGGCTCCTTACATATTTTGAATGTATGAAAAACCATAGACTAATATTTGACTAGTACAAAGTTCTGCTTAAGAATTTAATTCAAAGTATATGTATCCTTCCTTCAGGCCTCCTGATCATAATATTTTCCTAAATATACTCTTGATTCAATCTTCTTCTTATCACCAGTTAGGGACTAAAAACATTACATTTTATGTTCCACCATAGATTTAACCTATGGATGTTGCAGTTTTACTCTTCTCATTATCTGTATAGAAAATATGCACAGATATTCATAAAAGCAATAATCAAAGATGAGAGCCTGTAAATTGGAAAGGGTAAAACTTGAATGTAAAACCTTTTAATTCTCATCATTATGGGGACAAATAAATTATATGCATCAGTCTGCATAATAAATACCTGTGCAGTTTAAAAGGTGAGGGAGAAAATAGCTCCAATGTGTCAACCAAGTAAGATAAAGCCCTTATCAAATCTCATTCAAGTGATAGTCCATTCATAAAACTAAAATATGTAACTATATTGGGGTGAATGAGTGTGGGTATCTGAAGAGATATGATAAGTTCTTTCCTTTTAACATGACTCTCTTAGTGGCAGGGACCAGGACTTCAGAAAGAATTATTGAGAAGGGTCTTTTGACTTAGTCTCAGAGCTAACAACTCTGGGATTTTACCTGGAAAGCTTATATCTTAATATACATGGTATGTTCACATAGGCTTCACTCTAAGTAGAAATTAGTGTTATTTTCAGAGTTGTGATCTTGTGAGGGGTACTATCCCTTGGGTCACTCAGATACCTTAGTGCCTCTTAGTTTCTTAAGCACGTGTACAGGAAAAACTTGTGCCCTGTATTATGCCCGTACACTAGCATGAGACAGCATTCAGCTCAGAGGGACAGATGCTTGACTAAGTCTTCACCCAGCAGGAAAAACAAACTTTGCAGCTGCCATTTTTTGTTAGAAAAGCCATGTTCAAGTAAGAAAGGAGGTTGGACCAGGAATGGACAGAGTGTAGTCACAAATTCTATCCAGGAGGTTAGGATGGGTGCAGAACAGTATGTCTTAGAAAGTGATAAAGGCAAAACAACTTTGAGATACCACCTAACACCTGTTAGATTGGCTAAGATAAAAGGCACAGATGACAGCCTATGTTGGAGAGGATTCGGAGCAAGGGGAACACTCCTCCATTGTTGGTGGGAGTGTAAGCTTGTTCAGCCACTTTGGAATGCAATATGGCGGTTTCTCAGAAAATTAAGAATCAATCTTCCCAAGGACCCAGCAATACCACTTCTGGGTGTATACCCTAAAGAAGCACATTCACATACCAAAGGTATTAGCTCAACTATGTTCATAGCAGCATTATTTGTAATAGCAAGAACCTGGAAACAACTTAGATGTCCCTCTACTGAAGAATGGATTAACAAATTGTGGTACATCTACACAATGGAATACTACTTAGCAGTAAGAAAAAACGATATCCAAAAATTCGCAGGCAAATGGAGGGATTTGGAGAATATCCTCCTGAGCGAGGTATCACAATCTCAGAGAGATAAGCAGGGGATGTACTCACTCACTAGTGGGTTCTAAACAAACAAACAAGAAAAAAAAAAAGCCAAACATACCCAAGCGACAAACCACAACCACTGAACAGCTTGG
>PVIH01018072.1:0-39712 GCA_004025045.1 Sigmodon hispidus | reverse complement strand
CTAGGCGAATCAGCATAGAATTAATATAAGCTTTTGTGTGATTATGTGGTGCTAAGTGGCAGTGGGGCTGAGAATGTGTCCAAATGTCAGGACTAGGCCCCAAAGTCCAAGCCAGGAACTTCTTACCACAGATTTACTCACCTGATATATGAATCTCCAAAGGGTCACTGGCTTCTGACCACACACATGAGTTATTTGTATAGTATCCATAACATCTGAAGGGACTACTCTAGCTGGATGTAACAGAGATCTCAGGAAATGGAGCTGGGGTGTGTCCAGTATGTATAAATTGTATTTTGTGGGACTTGGAGAAGTTCAGATATGTTCCAGTCAAACTGAACCCATCATATGCTTTGGATGAGACACAATGTAGGGTTATATTTCAACCTGAGTCTATCAAAGGGCTTGGAAGAGCTGACAGAATGGGTTTTCCATGGTGAACACCTAGGAGAGAAGGAGGCAGCCTATTAAATGAAACAGCCCACATTGTCTCCAGCAGATGGACTGTGGAGCAAACCAATGGAAGATTATTTTGAAGACAGAGGCAAATATTGTGATACTTAGTGTCTTCTAACCTGTTACAACCAATTCCAAGGTGTCACTGCACTCTGTTCATCCAGCAGAGATGTAAGAGTAACAGTTATACAACCCTGCATTCAGGCTTGTCACAGATGAGATGTGAAATTTTGCCTTATTAGTGTTGTCTATTTGAGTCTCTATGCCACTGGATATCTGGCTTCCCTCTTTATGTATCAAGTACTTAAGGGATTTTAGTGTCCCTGCACACCAGATGGTAACAGAACTCCCTGAGGCGATCACAGAGCCTGGATGAGCCCAGATAGTGGGTTTATTGAGGGTCCCTGAAAAGAGGTAGAAGAAAAATAAGTGCATCTCTTAGGACAACTGCACATAGAAGGTCACACTTACAAACAATACTTAACTTAATCTGGAACATCAGGACACATAAAAACCAGACTTTTCCCTTCATTAATTAGGTATACTGTTATTATTCATGCATAGCTCTTCACATCAAGTCCAGCTTTTCACACATTTGGTGACTCTGGTTTCATTAGCTCTGGCTCTAGATCATCCACCACACATCAGGTCCTATCCTAGGAACCTGTTTTTGTTGAACAGTTTGTTCAAAGAAAATGCTTTGGGCTCCTTACCTGATACAAGGAGCTCTAAGTCATTACTGGACTGTGACCACAGCTGGGGACTGCTCAGGTAATATCCATAACATGTCAGCCTCCACCTCTGGTTGGAGGTAACAGGACCTACACTGAGATAGGCTCCTGATCGCTGAGGTTGTATGACCTCGGAAGGCACAGGCTTGGGGAAATTCTCCTCCTTCTTCATTAGAATGAACCTGTCATATGCTTGTTCTGAGACACACTGAAGAGTCACATTCTCTTCTGAGGGCACCACGGGACTGGACAGAGCTGACATGGTAACGTTGCTGAGATAAACTCCTAGGAGTGAAGAGGCATCCTATTAAGTGGAAACAGAAAGTAAACACTGTCCCTGCTTCAAGGAAAGGAGGAAATGCCACAGTTCACATATTCCTTTCCTCAAAGAAGTTCCTAGGGTTGCAGAAGTGTCCTCTCACCTGTCACCACCAGCTCCAGAGTGTCACTGTGCCCTGACCACCCTGCAGATTTATAAGAGTAACAGTGATATTGCCCTGCATGATGCTTTTCTATGGATGCTATGGAGAATATGGCCCTGTTACTAGGATCATTCGGTGTATGACTTTCCCAGGGTGCTGGGCTTCCTTCTTTGTACAAGAAATATATCTGGGTTTCCTTGGTTACTTCACACCAGATGGTCCCACCATTTCTTAGGGCAATTACAGACCCTGACGCTGCCCAAATGGTAGGTTTTTTCCAATTTCCCAGCAAAGAAGAAAGGTAAAAAGAGCTAGGACTTTGAGCAGTTTCACAGTAAAGGTCAAACATCCTGTTGTTTTGAAATTTACTCATTAAGAGTAAAAATATCAGTAATGCCATAAGAAGACTCAGTCTCATGAGCCTCCCACGATCCAATCTTACAATGCCTGCCACTCATTTTATGTACATTTCTACCCACAGTCTGCATGCTACGTAAATTGTCTCAAAAGTCCTAGATCCTCATACACATCATGTACCATGGTCTCCATTAAAAACCTGTGTCTGCTGCAATGTGATTCCACAGATAGGCTGCTGCTTTATCACATGAAAACAGGAGTTCCAAGAGGTCACTTCCTTCTAACCACAACTGATGATTACTTATGAAATGGCCATAACATCTTAACATCTACCTTTGGCTGGAGGCCACTGGACCCACCTGGAACTTTACCAGGGATGTGCCTGTGTGTGTATATTGTTAATTCTGGGGGCTGGAAATACTGTGATCTTCTATACTAGTATTTAATCAGATATATCAGAGATTAAAGATAAAAAAGACGGTCAAAGACTGACCTAAGATTACAACAGAATTGTGCAGGTTCAACAGGGTCAACTCTCAGAAGAAATACACATGGAAGACTGGAGGGGATTAAACAGTCTAAATTGTTCTCTAGGACTGACTTTTGGGAAAAAAAGATACCATTAGAGAAGTCTTTTCTCCAGAGTAACATCTGGGGCTAATATTTCTTATTTTTCTTTCACCTGACACCATCAGCTCTAAGATGTCATTATGCTCTGACTATCAAACAGTGATAAAAGAGTAACAGTGGTATCACCCTGCCTAAAGTTGATGAGGGATAGAATGGTGAGTGTTTCCTTATTGTTGTGGTCTACTTGGTTCTGTTGGACCCAGTGTTGGGGGCTTCCCACTTTATATATCATGTATTATAATGTTTCTACAGAAAGCCTATACTAGGGAAACCAGAACTACTTGAATTAATTACTGGCCAAAGCTAAACGTTGTTGGTGAGCTTCAACAGTCCCTACAAGGAAGTAAGAATGGAGCTTTTGTAGCACCAAAAAAAAATCATAGAGATGATTGAAATTTCTCCAGAAACAAACTGTTCAGCAAAGTAGAAGGACACACAAAGATCAACTTTTCCTGGACCTTGGATTCCTCTGTTCCTATTAACCCTTGCTTTGGCACTTCCAGTAAAGCTGTATTGCACATTCAATAGCCCTGGCTCTTGCTCGAGCACCACACATCAGGTCTCTTTCTGGGATCCTGTGTCACTTGTAATTGCATTCAAAAGAAAATCCTGCACATCCTTACCTGAGACCAAGAGCTCGAGGTGGTTACTGGGCATTGACCATAACTCAGGGCTGCTCAAATTAAAGCCATAGCATGTGAATCTCCACCTCTGGCTGGATGTCACAGGATCCACAGTAAACAGTGCAATGAATAGCTCAGGGTGTATGTTCTGTGAGGGCAAAGGCTTGGAGAATATTTCATCTTCTTTCATTAGGATGAACATGTTCTGTGCCTGTTCTAACACACATTTAAGGGTCACATTCTCTCCTGAGGTCACCACTGGCCTGGGTAAAGCTGACAGGGTGCCATTGCTGTGTTGAAATCCTAGTAGAGAAGAAGAAGAAGAAGAAGAAGAAGAAGAAGAAGAAGAAGAAGAAGAAGAAGAAGAAGAGGGAAGAAAGAAAGAAAGAAAGAAAGAAAGAAGAAGGCTTTTATAGGAACTTATATGAGAAATATTTTTCCCTCTTTTCAGATTTGGGAGGGGGAACCCCAGTGAACTTATTTTTTTCCTTAATGCAGAATCTGTGGTTGGTAAAGATCCTCTCACCTGTCACCACCAGCTCCAGGATATTACTCTTTTGTAACACGCCATTGGTGCTAGTATACATACACCAATATCTGCCTGGAGTGTGCCATTCAGCTGGTGAGATCAAGAATGTGGCCTTGTTCCCAGTGTCTGAAAGGGCTGTTGGTTTCAGGTAAACTTCACTTCCTTCTTTGTAGAGACAATATTCCTTGTCCACTAAGGTCCCTTCAAAGAGAAGTGTCATCTGGCTCCCAAGGACTACCACATTGCTTGGCACTGCTCTGAGTGTAGGGTTAACAAGGGCCCCTGAAAGAAACTGGCAGTTGGTTCTTCAGAAGTTCCTCTCAGACATAATTTCTCAGTCTCAAAAATTTCAGGGAAACCAAGCAGCATCCCACTCCATATTTTCTCCATTTGCTCTGTTTATGAATTATCTGTAATCCCCAACAGGATTGTCCAAACTGGAAGAGCTGAGGATAGACTCACCTGCCAATACTGGGTTCCAAAAGTCCAGACTCAAACCTGCAAGAGAATTACCTGTGAGTGTTTACACTGAAACATGAGCAGTCCCTTCACTTCCAGATGCATCCTGGAGCTGATGAGATAGCTCAATGACCCAAATTGTGGTTTTAAGGTTAATTCCATCTCAGACAAAAATTCTCTTTCCCTATGTGGTATCTCACCAAGGTAAAGCAGGACTGTAAGAAAGGGGGTCATGGAATCTCCCAGCTGCCACAACTTTGCAGAAAATTGGTGTACCTTCCAAACACACAGATAAAGCTTGTGTATTCTATGTAGGCTGCTTTCTGCTTCCTGTCCTAAGGATATCATTCTAGCAGCCTCTGAGAAAGAGGAACATTTCTAACCACCAGCCTGCCTCCTCTTCTGTACTGTGATGGGTTGTGTCTCAGAAACTTTTATTTCTATCTCTGTCATGCTTTGTTTTTGTTTTGTTACTGAGACTGAACCACTTAAACCTCATTCAGGTCTCAGACTCCTCCTGTTTCTCCCTCAGCTTCCTCTATGCTGGAATTACAAGTTGAAGTTTGGCCGTGGTCTCTTCCTATAGAATATCTCCTCTGTATCCATCTATATCTGCCAGAATGCTGCCAGTCATCACAGACCAAGACTTAACACATAAGCCTGGTGACTTCCTGAGCCCGAACCAATAATTGAGGGGTTCTGCCCTTGTTGGTCTTTTTTTCTCAGATATTTTTAATTCTACTATACTCCTTTAGCCACACCAAACTTATGACCAGTATATTAGCCTGCCTGACAGATGCTTTGGGAATGTTTTGCAAATTTTACCTAGGGATACAAGAAGAATGCCTACATACTCCATGTGAGAAAATAGTGACAGAAACAATGATAAGACTCTGCACAAATCTAGCTGGTGAAACAATGAGTTTTATTACAGGTCCAGACAATCTTATATCTCAATAATGAGAATGGTATGTTCCGCTATTCCCAGAAATATTGAAAAATTTTAGGGGTTATATGCCAGAAAAAAAAAGCTTTGCTGCAACTTTTTTTTATTAACTCCCTTCCCCCTCCCACTCATCCCAGTTGCCTGCAACTTTCAACTGCCTATACTTTTGATGGGGAAAGAGTGGCCTTAGAAACCTCAACACTAAGAAAAAACACTAATGGGGCCAATGTCATGCAGGTCATCTGTGTGTAATGACAGCTACAGAGAAAATGGGACAAGAATATTGTCATGTCTGAGAGCAGTGTTCTATAAGAAGGGAAGATGCAGGCTGATGCTGCTGGAATCATACAGAACACAAGGGATAGACTAAGTACCAGATACTCCAGATGTCCTAGATGAACACAGAGTAGACATGCATGGTAACAAACAGAAAAGGAAATATGACATTCTCATGGCTTTGATTTGATTCCATTTTGCTAAATAATGCTTGATAGATTGATTAATCTTTTGCTGCCAACATACATGATTTCCATAAAAACAACCTCCCATCATTCTTTCTTCTTTGGTGTTCCTATTTTATTGTCCAGAATCCTTTTGAGTTTTATAAAGGCTGAATTTGAATTAGGGTCTATTCATCCACAAATGTCAATTCCAACTTAAATGTTGTTGATATCACAACTATGAGTCTCAGCATCACACTGATGCCTGGTACTGGCATAAAAACAAACTTGTGGATCAATGGAATTGATTTGAAGACCCTGACATACACCAATACACCTATGAACACATGATTTTTGACAAAGAGGCCAAAAAATATTTGATGGAAGTAAGATAGTATCTTCTACAAATTGTCTTGGCCTAGCTGGATTTTAGTGTGTAGAAAAATACAAATAGATCCAAATCTATCACCTTGCACAAAACTCAAGTGCAAGTGGAACAAAGATGTTAACATGAATCCAGTTATACTGAAATTGATAGAAAAGAAACTGGGAAATACCCTCCAATGCATTGGCACAGGTGACCACATCCTCAATATAACACAAGTAGCACAGACATTAATAATAACAATAAGTGAGACCTCATGAAACTGATAAGCTTCTGTAAAGCCAAAGACACAGTCAATAAGACAAAAGGACAGCCTACATAATGGGAAAACATTTTCACCAATGCTGCAAGTGACAGAGGAATGATCTCCAAAATATATAGAGAACTCAAGAAACTAGACCCAAAAGCCCTAAGTAACACAATTAAAAAATGGGGTTCAGAATTGAAAAGGAAATTCTCTGCAGAACAATTACAAAAGACACTTTGAAAAGTTTTCAACATTTTTAGACATCAGAGACATGCAAATCAAAACAACTTTGAGATACCAACTTTTTACCTGTAAGATTGGCTAAGATTAAAGAAACAAATGACAGCCTATGCTGAACAGGTTGCAGAGCAAGGGCAACACTCCTCCATTGTTGATGGGAGTGTAAGCTTGTTCAGCCACTCTGGAATGTAGTATGGAGGTTTCTCAGAAAACTGGTAATCACTCTCTCCAAGGATCCAGCAATACCACTATTGGGCATATACCCTAAAGACAAACATTCACACCCCAAAAGCATTAGCTCAACTATGTTCATAGCATCTTTATTTGTAATAGTAAGAACCTGGAAACAACCTAGATGCCCCTCAACTGAAGAAAGGATTAAAAACCTGGTACATATACACAATGTAGTACTACTCAGCAGTAAGAAAAAAATGATATCCTAAAATTTGTAGCAAATGGATGGATTTTGAGAATATCTTCCTGAGCCAGGTCTCCATACCCAGAAGGATAAGCAAGGGATGTACTCTCTCATTAGTGAATATTAAGCAAAAACATTCTTTTTTTCAATGAAAAATGATGGGTGATTAAAGTGACTTAAACATGCACAAAACAAAATAAAACTTCAATTTTGTCTGTAGAAGGATTGCTTAGCAGAAATTTGTGGTGGCCATAGTGCATCTGTGGGCATTAGCTGTGACCTACATGCATTTTTTTCTGTAGCTGAGCCTAACCTGGGTTGAGAAGCTTTAGATTTTATTTTTTACATTTCATTTATTTTACAGAAAAGAGAAATTTTATTGCTATATGGGCTTTTTTGTTATCTATTCTGAATGTCTTGCTTTTTTATATACTGTTTGATATTGATTTTCAAAAAACAATAAAAAATAAAGGAAATTTACAAGAAGTTGACAGCAAAAATTACTGAATGGAGAAAAACTCAAAGTAATCCCACTAAAATCAGGAACAAGACAAGGCTGTCCTCTCTCCCCTTGTCTGTTAAATGTATTTCTCAAAGTTTTAGCTAGAGCCATACAAAAACAAAAGGAGATTAAGGGGATACAAATCACAAAGGAAGAATTTAAACTATCTCTATTTGCAGATGATATGACTGTATATATACGTGACTCACAAAATTCTATGAGGTCACTAATGCAACTGAAAAGCACCTTCAGCAATGTAGGAGGATAGAAGATTAACTCAAAGAAGTCAATAGCCCTCCTATACACTAAGGATAAAAGGGCTGAAAAAGAAAGAAGGGAAACATCACCTTTTATAATAGCTGCAAATACCATTAAATACCTTGGTGTAACTATAACCAAAGTAGTAGCAGATATGTTTGACAAAAAGAAATTAAGGAAAATATCAGAACATAGAAAGAACTACCATGCTCCTGGATAGGAAGGACCAACATAATATAAAGGACAATCTTACTAAGAGCAATCTAAAGGCTCAATGCAATCCACATCATACTCCCAACACAATTTTTTACAGACCGTGAGAGAAAAATATTCAGTTTTATATGAAATAACAAAAAATCTAGGATTGCCAAAACAATTCTGCCCACCAAAGAACCTCAAGAGGCATCACTGTCCCTGACTTCAAGCTACACTATAGAGCTACAGTAATAAAAACAGACTTGTGGATAACAGGAATCAAATCAAAGACCCTGACATTAATCCACACACCTATGAACACTAGAAGAATGCAAATAGATCCAAATCTATGACCCTGCACAAAACTCAAATCCAAGTGGATCAAAGACCTCAACATAAACATAGAGACCCTGAAGTTGATAGAAAAGAAAGTGGGAAACAGCCTCCTGTGCATTGGCACAGGTGACCACTTTCTTAGTGGTACAGACACTAAAAACTACAATCAATAAGTGGGACATCCTGAAAATGAGAAGTTCCTATAAGGCCAAGGATACTGTCAATGAGACAAAATGACAGCCTACAGAATGGGAAAAGATCTTCACCAACCCTACAACCTACAGAGGACTGATCTCTAAGATATATAAAGAACCCAAGAAACTAGAGCCCCAAACCCTAAATGGTGCAATTAAAAATTTTCATTCAGAACTAAAAAGGGAGGTCTCAGCAAAAGAATTACAAATGGCTAAAAGGCACTTGAAAAACTGCTGACCACCTTTAGACATCAGAGAAATGCAAATCAAAACATCGTTGATAGGTGGAGAGATAGCTCACTGGTTAAGAGCACTGGCTCCACTTCCAGAGGACATGTGTTCAAATACCAGCACACACACTGTTATTCACATGAAGAAATTAATATTAATCTCAGTATTATTTGAATAATTCTGTATGCAATGGTTAATTGTTAACTGATAGTGCAGATTTGCAGCTTGTTTAGATGTGACCATTGGGAGCTTTGACCTAATGAGCACATCTATATTCATTCTCCATGGTTCAGTGAACATAGAAGAATAAAGATGAGGAATGAATACAAATGCTGTGAAATACCATCTCATGAACATGTGTCAGATTGTACTAATGGACTCAAGAAAGTGTAGTAAGTTGGAGAAGACTGGCATAATTCTGAGTTGTTAAGACTTAACTCCTGTTAAAGAGGGAATCATGAGGCTGCACTCTGTTTCTTTTCTTGCTATTACAATAAAACCACACAGAACAGGAAGCAACTTAAAGAAGAAAGGGGCTTTAAATCTCAGAGGTCCAGGGTAAAAATGGGAAAAAAAATCAAGGCCCCAGAACCAGGAAACAGCCAGAAACATTATATCCACATAAAAGAAGCAAAGAAGAATGACTGAATGTGTGATGGTGCTCATTTAATTTTCTTCATTTTATAAACACACGTACCTTCTTGTCTCAAAATTAGTCCCAACCACAATTAAAATGAAACCTTTCATATCAAACACTATAATCAAGATAGTGCCCTCAAAACAGGTTCAGAGTCTTTTGAGCCATAAAAAATTGTTTAAAGTCTACCCAGGCTCTCCAAACCTCTGTGCTCACATGATAATCAGTCTTTATGCTCACCATCTCCTTCTTGACAGTATCCAATTTTTATCTCCATTAAACTCTGCATCTACAGAGACCCAAGTCCTTATACCTGTTTTCACACAATTAACAAGATCAGAAAACTTGTCAAAAAGAAATATTTATACATAAAATTAACCAAAAAGCTTTGATACATAAGACAATGTCCTTTTTAAGAATCTCAAGTATTTCAATAATTAGTTGACAAGTAAACAAATATCTTTTATTGTGAGAATGCAAAGATATATTAGAGTTTGTAAGTGTACAACCTATTCACACAGAACCAGGCAGGGAAGGCAAATTTTGCTTTCACTCCTATTACAACTGTTCCTTGTTCTATCCAACATGGTGGTGGCTGACCTTGGTATACAAGGAGAAACTGGAACTCCAAGGTATCCATGTAAAAGATTATACACACTAATCAGCAGTTGTCAAAGACTGTGACTTTTATGGAAGAGTGATTTTTTATAACTGTATCTGTAACATCCCACCAAATAGTTTCTGTAAATACTAAACAGCAAGGTTTTGTAAATCAGCAAAACCAAACAATGAGTGGATAATGATTACCTAAATGGTGCAGAGCACTGAATTTGGAGACATCATTTATATTTAGTTATTTTTGCATTCAGAAATCTTTATTGTACTGATTAATTTTTGTTACTGTTCTTTATTCAGATTCCTTGTTCATAGAAAAAACAACATCCAGAAAAAGCAGAAGCTCATAATGAAAAATAGGGAAAGTACTAATTTGTAATCAAGAAAAGTAAGACAATAGACCAGAGAAAAGCAGAAGATATGCAGAGGTGAGGATTCAAACTTCACTCATAAAACAATACATTTCCCCATATCATGGACTGAAAAGAGACGAAGGAAATCTTCAAAGTCCACAGCAAAGTAAAGGGTAAGACCCTTCAGGTGAGGTGGAAGAGCTCTCCACACCAACATACAGGTCTTTTCCAGCACCCAAAATACATTTGATTCTTGGATCTTTTCTCACAATTGATTCTCAATATTAAACATTGAATTTTATGTAAAAACACCAGAGATATTTAAATTTATTTTCCAAATGTGGTACCAATGAAAGGACTGTGGCTATTTCTTTTCTTCACTTCTAGGATGCAGTCAATGTCCTTCTCTGGCTGTAGCAAGCTTCAATAAGAAAAAATCCAAGAACTACGAGGATCAAGCCAGACATCCCCAATCTAATGAGGTTCTCCACTGTGTGATCCTGAAGCTGAGGGCCTAGAGATTGTGGACAAAAAATCAGGAGGAACCAAAGTTACAATAAGATAATTATATTTCCAAACTGAGTAGCTCACTTCTCTGTATAGAATTCTACCTTCTGTGTCATACCCAAAACAGAATTTTTCCTTTCTCACCTGTTGTAGCTTCTGATATGTTTTGTGGTAGATTGGTGGTCACAGGTGCTCCTGAGAAACAAATACATGATTGATATTTGAAGTGCTTAAAAGAACTAATTTTTCATAGTTTTATTTCCTGTAAATGTGTATTAGTCTCGTCATAAAACATCATGAAAATGTGCTATAGCAGGCTTCCATCAGATCTTTAGCTTGATTCCTTCAGCCTGACTATAATTGTAGTTCATAACTTCTGGCCAAGGCCCTTTTTTGGAACAGAGTTTATCTGGGGGATCAGAAATAAAAATATGGTATGTAACTTCAAAAAAAGCCATCTAGTGCCCCCAGCTCAGTCTGCAGTATAGAGTCCTGGAATCTAATTCCCCTGGCAGTTGATTTGCACAAATTAACCAGAGATATTAATTGTAATCCAATAACACTTTTCTTCCACACCTTGCTGTTTGCCATTGTATGTCACTTCAACATTTGGACCCTAACTAGGACAATAATCCCTCCTCCTCTGCCATGAGAGTGTCATGGGCTCTCCTGTTCTGAATCATATCTGTCAAGATCTAACTTCAACTATCATGACTGGAACCATCCTCAGGACAGCAGAGAAAGTAAGAAAGGGTTCTCATGTCAAAAGCAGTTGTGTGGATGACACTTTCTCACCTGAAACATGTATTTCCAGAAAGTTACTGGGCTCTGACCAGATATATGGATTACTTGTGAAGTATCCATAACATCTTAAGGGGCCACTTTTTCTAGAAATCACAGGAATCTTAGGAAACACAGCGTGAAACTGTCCAGTGTGTGCATACCGTGCCTTGAGAAATCTGGAGAAATTCCAATCTCCCCCAGCCACAATGAACCAATCATATCTTTTTGATGAGACACATTTGAGGGTCACATTTGCACCTGAGGTCACCACAGGGCTGGGCCAGGCTGACAGAATAGGTTTACCCTGATGGACACCTAGGAGAAGAGGATGCATCCTGTCAAAACCAACATTGTTTCTAGAAGCTGAACTGAGAGTAAAAAAAGTTTGTGAGATATACTTTCCAGAGGAAAATATGGAGGACACTATGTACTCTTGCTCAATAAAAATAACATGAGAGGAATCAGAAATGTTACTCATGCAGTGTGTCCGCTCAATGGAGAAAACAAATACCTGTTTTCTACTAAAAAATCTGGGAGTGTATTTTGTTAATAACCAGGCGACCTTTATATAGGTAGATCCAAACCACATGTAAATCCTCTAGAATGTTTATCACAGATGATTCCTTCCCAAACTTTATCATTAACTCTCAGTTAATAAAATGCATTCTTAGGGAAGATATCACATATACATTTTACCTTTCTATCTGACTCTATCTCAGTCAGAGACCAAATCAGATCAAAGTTCTTTATAGAATCCACTGACATGGTCCATATATTTTAATTGAGTTTTGATTTAAGTACATGTAGTTGTTAGCTGAAGTTTTTCTTACACCAGGTATTCTTTTTTTCAAAATGTATTCTGTTTAAAATGTTTATCATAAATCACCTGTTGTCAGACTTTTAAGAACTAGGAAATATTATGTAAGTCTGAACTGATTTTTTTTTCTCACATACTGTGAGTTACTTCCTGCAAGGAACAGAGAATTTAAGCCTTCCATAGAAAAAGACAAAGACCATGATGCTCAGAGTCTACTCACCTGTCACCACAAGCTCCAAGGAGTCACTACGATTAGTCCAACCAGCAGAGTTATAACAGTAACAGCGATATTTCCCTGCATTATACTTTCCCATGGATGGGATAAAAAACTTGGCCTTGTAATCAGGAACTGGTGCAGTTATCCTGCCCCAGGGTACATGGCTTCCTTCTTTATATAGGAAATAAATTTGAGTTTCCATGGTTCCCTCACACCAGATTGTTACAGGATTACCTGAGGTAATCACAGAGCCTGGCTCCACCCAAATGCTGGGTTTCCAGAGGGTCCCTGGAAGGAAGTATGAGAAAGGGATTTGGGACTTTAAACCATTGCACAGCAAATGTGGAACTTACACTTGACTCTTGAACAACAAAGAACATGTGGATCCTTCTGAAAATGTATTACTCTCTAAACCCTCCAGGATTCATTATCAAAGCCCCAGATTGGTTTCTGAATCTTGACTCCCAGTCTGCATCTGTTTCAGTGGGCTAACTCTCCTGTAATAATCACACATTAGGGTCTCCTGGGGAAACCAGTTTCAGGTTCTGGATCATTCAACAGAGAGCCTGGGGCTACCTCACCTGAGACTAGAAGCTCAAGGATGTCACTCCCTTCTGACCAAACATAAGGATTGCTTGAAGTATAGCCATAGCATCTGAAACTCCATCTATCCCTGAGTGAGATGGGACCGACAAGGAACTGGGCTGGAGACAGCCCAGTGTAGACATATTTTGAGCTCAAGATGCTGGAGAACTGCTCATCCTTAATCAAAATGAACCTGTTGTATCTCTGACTTGAGAAACATGAGAGGGTCACAGATCCCTCTAAGGTTACAGCAGGGTTTGATGTTGCAGACAGGGTGGGTTTCTTGTAGACACCTAGGAGAGATACATATGGAACATTAAATGATTTCACAGGGCATGAATTGTCTCCCAGACCAATATGATAAATGAGAATACATTCAGATCATATTTTTTCTTTAGAGTCACATCTGGGGATTCATATGATTCATGACTATCCACTTATATGTCACTACTAGCTCCAGTGTGTCACTACGGTCTGACCAGCTAGCAGAGTTGTAAGTATAACAGTGATATCTCCTTGAATGCTGTTTTCTCACAGATACGATAGTACATTTTGTCTTAGTGATTTGATCCTTCATGGTCTGTCTGTACAATGGTTCTGGGATTCCATCTTTATGTAACAGACCAGTGTAAATATTCTGTGAGGCCGAATACCTAGAGAATTCCTCATCTTCTTTCATTAGAATGAAACTGACATATTTCTCTTGTGAGGAGCACTGAAGAGTCACATAATCTCTTGATGATACCACAGGGCTGGACAGGGATGATAGGATGACTTTTCTAGAGTAGAATCCTAGATGGAGGAGGAACCCTGATATGTGAGCTTATATTGCTTAAATTGTTGCTCCCTCTTCTGAAAATTGTCAGAGCAACCCCACAGTGAATACACTTGTTTCCTCAAGATGGAGCATAGTTTGGGGGAAGGGTCTTCTCACCTGTTACCACCAGCTCCAAGGCATCACTCCATTCAGAAATTCCAGCAGAGCTTTTATAGTAACACAAGTATTGACCTGCATTATGACTTTTAATGGACGCAATAAAAATCTTGTTCTTTATCTCAGTGTCCTGATGAGATGTTGGTATCTGAAAATCTTGATTTTCTTTGTGGTAGAAATGATATTCTTGGGCATCTGAAGGACCTTCACAAATTATGGTTACCTGTTGCCCAATGGGCACCATATTGCTTGGCACAGCACTGAGTATTGGTTTAGAGAGGCCTCCTGAAAACAAAGAAAAAAATAAAAACAAACCAAAAAAATTTCAGTTGAGTCTGAAGACATCTAGCTTAGAAACAAGCTCTTAACCTCAGGACCTTTCAGGCAACACCAGTGTCAGTGCACAGCAGCTGTCCTCCATCTCTTTACTTCACAGATGACCTTTGATTTCCACTGAGGATGTACACCCTGGTAGAACTGAAAAGACACTCACCTGCCATCAGTGGGTTCCTGGAGCAGAAACTCAGTCCTGCAAGAGAATTACCTGTGAGTGTATGCACTGGAAGCTTGAATAGGACTCTACATCCAGAATTCTTCTGAGCTACTCAGATATCCTAATGAATCTTTGCTTTGCTATGAGGTGGGAAACTTCTCAAAATAGAATTCACTCTCTACAATTGTATTTCTCACCAAGATAAAGCATAACAATGAGTGTGGAGATCATAGCATCTTCCAGTTGTCAAAGCTTGCAGATGTTAGTCCTCTTTGCCAAACGAATAGAAAGTATATAGACTTTGCAGTCTGGTGTCTCCTTCTTGTCATGAGTATATAATACAGGCAGACTTTGCAAAAAAAAGAAACTTCAGTTTCTGGGGAAGTGTCTTTTGTTTTTTGAGTGCTGTGAAGGGTGGGGCTTGAAAGCATGCAGTCACTATTTCTATGTGGTTCTTTGGTTTTAGTTTTGTTTCTGACACAAAGGTTTCTATAACAGAGGCAGGTTTCATTCTCATCTTTCTTAGTCAGCTTCCTGTATGCTAGGATTATAAAAAGCGATTTTTATCTCTTCTTGCAGATAATCTTCCTTATAACCATAGATATCTGCTTTGATGATTCTCTTCTAAACAGAAAAGCACAAAAAATTCTGGTACCTTTTTAATCCAACACTTTTGGCTGAGGGTGCTCAGGGCTGATCTTTATTACTCCTGGTTTCTACAGGGTTTTCTTTCAGCCCAACCACATTTATGCTGTTATCAGGTTTGGCTTCCTATCCAGCCTTCTATTGGCGTTTGGTATTTTGTGTAAACTTTCCTTCAGAATACATGGATAATCAATGGCTACTCCCACAGATGAAACACCACAGACAGAAACAAAGACAAGTTATACACAAATTTACCTGGTTCAACAATGCGGTTTATTACAGTCTCTTATAGAATTATGAGCAACATTTAAAAAATTGCTTTCTTTGAGTCATGGTTTCACTCTTTATCCCTGGACAGTCATGAACTCACTATATAGAACACACCTTGAATCATAGATATCAATCAACATGTCTCTGTTTTCTCTGTCTTGTCCATTGAGTTGAGGCAGTTTGAAGTCCCTCTCTCCTGCTTCAAGGCTGTGCAAGTTTTTTCATTAGTAACTGGCTTTACAAAGCCATCTCATGCAACAGGGACAAATCCTGATCTCACTGTCAAGGGCTCTTTAAACAGATCAAGCTACACACAGCTGTCTCACGCATTTGGAGAGCCCTGTCCACAATAATGCAGACTCTACATATGTCTGTCTACAGTTCCTAAGTTCCCACTAGCTCTGTCTGTTTCTTCTGTTTATTTCCTTTTAACTATCATGACCCTTCTTGGTCATATAATTTCTTTTCCCTCTCTTCTACTGAACTCCTGGTGCTCAGCCTTGTGTTTGCTGTGAATCTCTGTATCTGCTTCCATTAGGACTGAAGTAAGGGTTTATTCTTACAGTTAGGGCATTCACCCATCAGATTAGTGGGGTAAAATAATTCAGACAGACTCTCCACTATTGCTAGCAATCTACGCTGGAGTTACCTTTTTGGATTCCTGGGAACATCTTTAGTACTTAGTTAGGTTTCTTCCTAACTCCATGATTTCTCTCTGTATAAAGAAAATTATTAAAGTGTTCTTCCAATATATATCTTTTTCTGCTTGGCCAACCCACTTTCTTATATTATCATCCCCATCCCTTTCTTTCATTGTCCCCATCCCACTCAGTTTAAACATGAGATCTCATCATATTCTTCTTTCTAATGCAATCCATGCATCCCTTTTGGGGTCCTTTTTGTGAACTAGGTCTCTGGAGCAGTGGGGTTAATGTTTAGTTCGCCTTTGATTTACAACTAGTGTTCACTTATCAGTGAATACAAACCATGTTTGTCTTTCTCTGTCTGGATTACCTCACTCAGAATGAAATCTTCAAGTACCATCAATTTGCCTCAACTTTTATGATGTCATTACATTTTACTGCTGAGTAATACTCCATTGTGTATATTACATTCTCTTGATCCATTCTTTGGTCAAACAGCATCTAGGTTATTTTCAGGTTTTGGCTATTACAAATAATGCTGATATAAACCTAATTGAGCAAATGAACATTGCAGCATGTTTCAGCATTTTTATTGTGTATGCCTAAAAGTGTTATCATTGGGTCTTGAGGCAGATTGAATTTCAATTTTATGAAAAGTCATCATACTGATTTCTAAAGAGTGAGTACAAGTTTATACTCACATAGGTGAAGTATTCCTCTTTCTCCATATCCTCTCTAACATAAACCATCTCCAGTGCTTTTATCTTATCCATTCTGTCAAATGTATGATGTCATCTCAGAGTCATTTTGATTTACATTTTTCTGGTGACTAAAGATGTTGAACACTTCTTTAAATGTGTTTTGGCCATTTGAGATGCTTCTTTTGAGAAATCACTGTTTACATCTGTATTCCATGTTTTAATTGAATTGTTTGTTATTTTAAAGTCTTCTTTCTTGGGTTTTATGTAATCTGGAGATCAGCATCACGTTAAATGTGAGGTTGGTGTAAATCCTGTTCCATGTTCTATGATGTCATTTTGTCTTTATTTCTATGTCCATTGTCTTACAGAAGTTTCTCACTTTCAGGAGGTCCCTTTTATTTGTTACTCTCAATGCCTGTACTACTCATGTTAAGTTTAGGACATGGTCTCCTGTGCCAATATGCTATAAAAACTAGTTTGTACTTTCTCTTCTATCAGGCTCAGAATAACTGGATTTATGTTGAAGTCTCCATATTCACTTGAACTTATGTTTTGTCCATGCAGTAAATATGGGTCTATTTGCAATCTTCTACATGTTGGCATCTAGTTATGACATACCATTAGTTAAAGATGCTTTCTTTTTCAATTCTATAGCTTTGGCTTTTGTCAAAATCAGGTGCTTGTATGTGTGCAGACTAATGTCACGAATGTCAATATCATTCCATTGGTCCACAGTCACTTTTTATGCAAATATCAAGCTGATTTTTATTACTATAGCTCTATAGCAGAGCTTGAATTCAAGGATCATGATGCTATTATAATTTGCTTTATTGTACAGAATTATTTTAGCTACCTTTTGTTTTTAGTTTTCTAACAAAGTTGAGCATTGATCTTTAGAGATGTATAAAAAATTAAGCTGGGATATTGATAAGAATTGCATGCATTCCATATATTGCTTTGAAAAAACTTAGAATACTATATTGAATTGTAGGAAGAGAGTGAAGAGCATTGTGTTGCTCTTGCTTTTTAGAGGAATAATTTATAATATCTATCCATTATTTTGGCTGTTGGCTTGCTGTAAATTGTCTATGTTATGTTAAGGTATGCTTCATGTATCCCTGATCTCTCCAAGACCATTTTTATTATGGAAAAAAAAGTGTCGCAATGTGTCAAAGGCTTATTCAGCATCCAATGAGATGATCACATGGATTCTTTTATTTCAAATTGTTTATACTTTTTGTATTTCAAGTTATCACTGTAGCTTTAGAATGAAGTAAACTTGATCACAATAGATAATTTTTGATTAGTTATTGGATTCAGTTTTCCAGTATTTTTGTGGAATATTTTTACATCGATGTTCATGGGTGACAGTCATGTGTAATTTTTATTCTTTATTGCATCTTTGTTTGGTTTGGGTGAATATTGGAGATAATGCACACACTCAAATCCCAGGCAGACAATTCAAAAAATCTTAATCCTTAAAAACAAAGAAAAACAACTAAAATTCAGCAGCATACACCTTTAACCCAAGCAAAAAAAATTAAAAAATTAAAAAAAAATGTGATGACCTACATGCTTAATTCCATATCTCCAGAAACAGAACTTCCTCTGTTTATTGGAGTTCAAGGCTAGCTAAAAAAATAAATAATACATGCCTACATGCCTTTAATCCCAACATAAAAACCCAACAGAGACAAAAGCAACTAGCAGAAGCGAGTGACAGAATCGACCAAGAGCAAGGCTAAAAAAGTTACAAGATAACCAAATAAATATTGACTATAATACTTTCTCTCTCTGATATTTCACCCTTCCCCAGTATTAGACTCAGTCTTCTTTTCTTACAACCCAAATTCATTTTGCTACACTAAGACTCCAATCAGTAGCTCACATAATTACTTT
The DNA here is from genome assembly GCA_004025045.1 of Sigmodon hispidus. NCBI lineage: Eukaryota > Metazoa > Chordata > Mammalia > Rodentia > Cricetidae > Sigmodon > Sigmodon hispidus. Next base: position 21,013 of record PVIH01018072.1, on the reverse strand, counting down.
CCCATATTTTGTCAGATAAATATTCAAACATCAGCTAGTATAAAAAGGACCTTAAAGCCACTTCTCCAGTTTTTTTTATGTTTTTATTTTTAAAGAAAAAAGTCTCACTTTTTTAATTCATGTACCTCCTTGGTCCTATTCCCTTTCCTTTCCTTCCCCCTCCTGGTCAGTCTCCAGCTTCCCTCCTCTCTACCCCCACATTGCCTCCCAAGAAAGGAAAAGAGGTTCCAAGGTGGATAAGCTCAGCATCCACTCCAGGCAAGTCTGATTTCCTCATCCTAAGAACAAGACTGTGATAGATGTCCCTCTGGAGGGAATGGGCTTTTAGGTGCCAGTCCATAAACAGAAGCACAATCTGCACCCTCCTATTGAGACTCCAATATTGTCCATGACAGTGGACAGTTGCCTATCCTTGGAAGGCTTAGTTCCTTTTCTAGATGGTTCCCAGGTGGCTGTCCTTTATTCAGTGAGCTCCCCAGAGCTCCACCCACCCATAAACTGTAAGAATTTTCCTCATAGTCCCTATCCCCTTGATCATATAGTATCTCCTCCCCCATTATCAGCTGGAACAGGGACTAAGCCCAGTGTTCAGCCATGTATCCCTGCCTCTACTTCTATTCATTGTTGGATATATTTCTGTGATGACACTTAGAGTGGTTATTCATTTGATTACTGGGGAAGTCCTGTTTAGGCACCCTTTCACTATTTGTTGGAGACCTAGCCAGGGACATCCTGTGAGTTCTTGGAGACTTCCCTAGTACCTGGTCTTTTTCCAACCACACATTGGCTTGCTCTGTTAAGACCTCTATCTCTTTTTCCCTCTCTTCTTGCTGTTCCCCTCACTCAAACATCTCTCATGATTTGTTTATACCTATTCTTGGTTGCAACCCCTTAAGCTCCAAATTATCTCAGGATATCTTCTCTATTTTCTCTTTCTAAGGGCCCCCCTGGATGCCTCACTTAAGTTCTTTCAGATCCCAAGCTGTTCAGGGGTTGTGGTTTGCAGCTTGGGTGTTCTTTTCTTTTTGTCTAAAGTCCACTAATGAGCAAGTTCATCCCCTGGTTTGCAAGACTTCACTCAGAAGAATATTCTCTAAATTCATCCAATTGCTGGCAAATTTTAGGATTTTTTGTTTTACTGCTGAATAGTACTCTATTGTGTAGATGGACCACATTTTGTTAATCCATTTTTCAGTTGAGGGGAATGTAGGTTGTTTCTATGTTTTTTCTACTATGAATGATACTGCTATTGTAAGCCCAAGAGTAGTATTGCTGAATCCTTTGGGAGACTGATTCCTAGTTTTCTGGGAAACCACCATACTGCATTCCAGAGTAGATGAACAGATTTGCACTCCCACCAGCAATGGAGGAGTGTTCCCCTTGCTCTGTTTTCTCTCCACCATAGGCTGTCATCTGTGTCCTTTATCTTAGCTAATCTAAGAAGTGTAAGGTGGTATCTCAAAGTTGTTTTGATTTGCATTTCTCTGATAGCTAAAGATGACAAGCAATTTTTCTAGAGCCTTTCAGCTATGACTCTTCTTGGTTGTGAGTGAAGATCAGTACTGTGACTGCTATGGAAACTTCAGGTCCGTGAGTCTAGTCTGAGAGAGACTCAACAGTGAAGACATAAGTGATTTACCAGGGGACAACCTTTTTTCTTAATGAGACTTAAGAAGTCTCTCAAAACATGAGGAACAAGGGTTAAGAAAAAGGAACTTCTTTTGAAAGAAACAAGTGTGCTTTAGTACTTGAATCATGGTGTAAAGGACCACTTACAGTTTTAAAGTATTGATTTTATTGGAGACATTTCAGGTTTGATCAGTTAGAACATCTGGTCTTATAGGAAAAGTAGAGTGTAGTGTAGGCATTTTCTAGGTTGCACTGAACCTGTCTAGAGAAAGATAAGTGCTAATTCAGTTCTGTGTTTTATGTGAAGTAAGGACCCTGTATGGGCTGAATGGCCTAAAACTATTTGTTATCTGTTCCCTCGCCCTAGCTTGTAGTTAATCACATCTGGTTCCCTGTGGAGTCAGGTGATTCCTATGTTAGTCAGTGTTTCATATTCAAGAACAGGTAAAATGCTGGTGGAGTTTTTCAGGTTAACCCTTAAATGAGTATGGAGGTAGTAATAAAGCGATATTGCTTATTAACAAAATTAAAAACAAAGCCTCACAGAGCATGAGAGATTTTGATCATGTATCTAGATGTCTCCCAGCAATTGACATATACAGACAGATGGATTTCCATAGCCAGGGCTACACAGAGAAACCTTCACTACATTTGGCTTCTTAACCCAGCGTAATGTTTTAAAGTTCGTGTATTGTAGTAGCATGTGTTCATATTTTTTTCTTTATTATTTCTGAATGTTATTGCAGGAACCATATATTACATTTTGTTTATGAATTTACAATAGATTAGTACAAATTTTTATTCCTTTTGACTAGACTCCAAGGAGTGTGATTGTAGTGTCATTTAGTAGCTTATGCTTTTTATATTTTAGAAACTGCCAACATTTTCTAAAATGGCTGTCCTCTGGCCTTAGCTCCTGGTATAGCTAGCATAACAGGAATGTTCTACCATGTCTCTCTTACTTTTTCTTTAGAATTTTACTAGTGTACCATGAATGTGGTTTAGTTTGAATTCCTTATATACACCTTCTACAAATGGTGCCCTAATAATGTTGCATTGTTTTATTGCTTGGCTGTATTAAGTGTTATTCAAAAAGAATTTAAGCTAAGCTTATAGACATTGGGCATTGTGCTACATAAATTTATGTGATGGACACAAGTTACCAGTTAAGAATGGATGAAGCCTTTTGTTTAACCTAGTCAAGCACAGGTAAGGCCTGGGCAGCCAAGATTTTTTAACATAAGAATGAAGGCAAGGTTCCAGGATACCTAACAGGTTCCTGAGTAGCATGGACTCTGTATATTTAGTAAAGGCATAAAAGGCTATTGATGTTAAAAGCTGTTCCTTATGGGGGTTCCAAAAAAAATGAAAACAGCTAAATTTTTGTCAAATTTGTGTTAATTTTGTCGTTTTCCCCAAGACTGAGTTTCCTTATAATCTTCAGGGTCTGGCAATTGTGGAACACTCCGATTGCACCCTTCAAGTTTGTCTTTTTAAAACTAAAGAGAAAGAGTATGCTTCCATGACAAAAGACCATTTATCCTTCATTTTCTATATTTTAAATTTTTTAACTGTAGATTCCCAGTCACATACTGCAGCTGATGGATATTGGAAGCTTAGCAATGTGGCCTTACCTAAGGCTAAATGACAAAATCTGACAGAAGGCACTTAGCATGAACCAGACCCAGTTCTGGTGTGTGGGAGAGGGCCTGATTGTATTTTTCCACAGGATGCAAAAAACCCTATTTGGGTGCCTGAATGATTCGCCTGCACTGTGAGCAGTCCTTGACAGCAATCTCCTGGGACAGAGTCAAGAAACCTTCCTTTCCTGATTCCAAGAGATCAGAGTAGTGAGAGATGGAGAGCAATTGCCCTGAGACAGAGCCTGGCAATACTCAGCAGAGAACCATATCAACAGCTCATGCTTTTTAATGCAAATTTTGCTCAGATTTTGATGCTGGTTGCTTTTTCTCTTGGGAGCATGGCCCTGCTGGAGTTCTTTTGCAGACAGGACCTATTCTTTGGGTGCATACCTTCTTCTTAATGTGCAGTATGACTAGCCACCATCTAGACCCTTTGCTCCTCCAGGATTTAAATCCCTATCCTCCCTACAAAGACAGATAATTTCCCTTGTTCAGGTTACCCAGTAAAACTGCCAAGCTCTAGATTTGTTAATAGCAGAGAAAGGCAGAATCTGCTTCTTTTTTATGTTAATAAATATGGGATGGTAGAAACTTAGTCTTGATTTGCACAAACAGAGATTTTCTGTAGCCACAGATGACTGGTGGAAATCATCTATGTATTCTCTGTTGATGCTTCTTGCAGGATCCTTACTCAGCACTTTTCTTGCTTTAACAATGGGACCCCTGGTTTTTGGTAACCTTACTTTATAAAGTTTCAAATTGACTCCCTTGCCTCCAAACCCTCACAAATTTATTATCATTTCCTCAATCTTGCAGATCAAGGATTCGAGGAATCCTTAGGCAATGTGCTTTCTGTGGGAACTGCATAAAACTCAGAGCTATGCAAGGTTGCTTATGAGCACCTTGAGTACTAGTGGAGGTGCAAAGCTAAATGGGACTGCAGGAAGAGGCCCATGTTTTTTGCCTGTGAATCCCCTGTGAAGTAACCCTGATAGCATAGAAATTGGTGTCTGAAGGCATTTTCTCAGCTTTGCAGCAAGGAACATGAATGCCTACCTAGGCCCTCTCCTCCAGAAAAAGACATCTGCCATGTTTATCATGGGGAGATCAGGGCAATACTTCCCCTCCCTAGTTAAGTCACACTATCCTTGGGTGGAAAATCCTCACAATTGGACCTAAAAACAATTAATAAGGGTAGAGATTCTGGAAGCTGGAAGGCTATAATCCCCATTGTTTTAAGATCTGCCATGAATTCCAGTGTTTTCCTTTCACTAAGTTAAGATTCCTCCCAGACCACAGGTAACTTCCTTCAGGAAGTTGACTGATAATAGATTTCTATAGCAAAACACACTTTAATTGTGGATTTTTCCCACCCTATGTCCCTACAAGTCCCTATTTAACTTCTCTCTGAAAAATAAAGTTTCAGAGCTTGATCAGAAATTAAAACATGCTCTCATTTCTTTATGTTTCTTGCCTCACTATTTGTCTCTTCTTCGCAGTTCAGGTCCACATTGAAGACCCTGCTGGCCTGGGCATTCTTGGGTGTATCTGGATTTCTTAGGCTAGAGTTTCCTCTCTAGTGCTTTCTGTAGGGCTGGATTTGTGGATGAGTATTGTTGAAATCTGATTTTGTCATAAAGTATCTTGCTTACTCCATCTATGGTGATTGATAGTTTGCTGGGTATAGTAGTCTGGGTTGGCAGTCATACTCTTTTAGTGTCTGTATAAATTTTGACCAGGACCTTGTTACTTTCATTATCTCCATTGAATAGTCAGGTGTTATTCTGATGGATCAGCCTTTATAGGTAAGTTGGCCTTTTTCCTTTGCATCTCTCAATATTTTTCTTTATTCTGTATATTTTTGTGGCTTGATTAATATGTGGTGAGCAGACTTTTGGGGGAAGCCTAATATATTTGGTGTTCTGTAAGCTTTTTGTATCTTCATAGGCATTTCCTTCTTTAGGTTGGGAAAATTTTCTTCTATAATTTTATTGAATATATTGTCTGTGCCTTTTAGCTGGTATTCTTCTTTTATTCTATTATTCTCAGGTTTGGTCTTTTCATGGTGTCCCAAATTTCCTGAATATTTTATGTTATGGCTTTTTTGGTTTTAATGTTTTCTTTTACTGAAGGATCTATTTCCACTATTGTATCTTCCACTCTGGAGATTCTCTCTATCTCCTGAATTCTGTTGGTTATGCTCGTAACTGTAGTTCTACTTCATTCCTTTAGAGTTTTAGTTTCCTTCTTTGCCTTGTTCTGTTTCTTCTTTTTTGCTTCTATTTCAGGTTTAGTTCCTGAAATGTTTCTTTAATTTGTTTTTTGTTTCTTTGTTTTTCTTTCAATGATTTGTTAATCCCTTCCAATTTTCTTTTGTATTTTCTTCTATGGGAGTTTTTTTTAATATCTTCTTTTAAGGTTTCTATTATTTTCATAAAGCTGTTTTTAAGGCCATTTCCTTCTGTTTCCTCTTCATTGTTATGTTCAGTTCTTGAATCTATTGAACCACTTTCTTTTCCTGGTGGTGTCTTCTTGATCTTTGTATGTATTCTTGCATTGGTGTCTGCCTATTGTCTCCTCAAAAATAGTTTTGGTGAAATAATAGAAAATAAAACAATACACAATTAGTAGGCTTGCCATATACTAACAAAAAGAATGGGAAAGAGAAAAAATAGATGAACTTGTTAAATCAATTATGTTGATGTTAGAAAATAATTATATCTCTTCTGTCATGTAGAGTTGTACACTTAGGCAATTGTCCATCTCTAGTCTGGACACTGTTACAAACCTAAAAAGAACCACAAAAAATTTAACAATTACTCTCATTGCACACCTGGCTAAGATTATGCTTTTTTGCTTCTGTGGAGCTGTCCACTTTGGATGTGTCATAGCACTGTATTTACACAGCATGGGACACTCTATGCTCCATTCTTTCATTCAATTCATTTTAAACCCCACCATACTTTTATATGCAATGTGTTTAATTGTATGTAATCATATTTTCTTCCTTTATATCAATATTTTAGCAGTTTCTGAGCACCAGAAACAGAAGAGTAAATAGGAGATAAAAAGATTTTTCCCCTGATGGCGCTTCATGAACAGTTGGTGTCCTCCCCACAACTTGCAATGAGAACAATTCAGAGAGGACAGAGGCTACATATTCTGTAGTGATATATTACATATTTAATAAACCTGAAATATCAGAGACAGCACACAGTCAAATTCTAGCAGACAGCTCAAGAATTTTGTGATCCTTGAGTACAAGGACAAACAACTGAGATTCAATAGCACAGAGAAAGCTGAGAGTAGTGACCTACACTCTTAATCCCATAACTTCAGAGACAGAACGTCTTCTGTTTCTATGATTTCAAGGGTAGCTGTGAAATATATTTGTTCAAACCTTTAATCGTAGCCTGTATGGGATACAGTTGATAGGAAGGATATATAAAGCCTCTTAGGAAACAAGTAGATTCAGAAATGAGTGGCAGAAATGACCAGCAGTAGTGACCAGGAGGGAGGCTGAGGAAGTTGCAAGACAGCTGGGTGAGAATTAACTGTGGTGCTTCCTGTCTCTGATATTTCAGCCTTCACCCAATATATGAATCAGAGTCTTGTTTTTTTACAAACTGTATTGATGCTACAATCTTCTGCCATAGTAATTTCCTTTGTTTTCTCTGTTGTCTATATTAAGTTGACTGATTAAATGTAAGGGGAGCCAGAGACTTTCAAGAATCACACTTGCCTTTGTTCCATTTATCCAGCACTTTGTCTCTTGATTTACTTTGTGTGCTCCCCAAACTTTGTCGGTAATCATACACCAAATTTTAAAAACCCACACATTGTAAAGCCATGAAAGATTTTAAATGAACTAAATTTTTGAAGTAGGGCCATATTGATAATGTGGACAACTCAATTTTGAGCAAAATAGGAGACAGACATAAAGGTGCATACTCAGAAAAGAAGAGCATGGGCTGTTCTAAGAACAGAAACTCAACATGATTCCTTGGGTCCCCTTTCACACAGTATCTTTTAAAATCTAATTAATTAATTAATTAATTAATTAATTAATTAATTTTTACCACTTGACCACAGTTCCTGTACTTCCTTTCTTCACAATACTTCCCTATAAAGTCCTCTCTTCCCATATTAACTACTCTTCCTTGCTCATCACATGGTTTGTCAAGTTGTATTAATAATAAGCACCTCCTCTCCTATTAAGAATGAGTGAGGCAACCAAGTAAAAGGAAAGGATCCCAGAAGCAGCCAACAGAGTCAGAGATAAGTCTTGCTTCAACTATTAAACTCTTCTAAATGACCAAGCTATGTAACTCTAAAATATGTTCAGAGGACCTATGTTAGTGCCAAGTAAACTTGCTGATTGATGGTCCACTCATTGTGAATCCCTGAGTTCAGGTTAGATAATTCTGTGTCATTGTTGGCTGCTTTGGCTGTCAAAATCTTCAGAGTGTCACTTGAACATTTCATTCACTCAAGAGTTTCCTGTTCCATAAATGAGAAATTTAGACCAAGGCAAAATATGTGTGTGATGCTACACTGAGAATATAGCCATTATGAAGGTGAGTGATAAAACTCCTTTTGTCGTCTAATCACAAATGCTGTGTGCACCAGCATAGTAAATGGTATGTGGATTTCTATGTGAGCAAAATATAATAAATTTAAGTACATAGACATATTTACTGAGCAGGTTAAAAAAGAAAGGATCTTCTTGCATTGTCTCATTGAGAAAGTTAGAAAAGTGGTTTCCTTGCTCCCATTAGTTCCAGGATCTAACTTCAGGTGGCATAAATGTATTCATAAATAAAAGTATGATGTATATAGCAGAAAGAGATGGTGAATCAAGAAGAGCTTGCCTTGTGGGATAAAGTGGGATTGTTGTACAGAAAGATTAGCTCAATTAAAACCCAGTGGAATCATTCAAAATTGTGAATGATACGAGCCAGAGGAGGTTTTCTTAAAAGTCTTTGAAGTTGTGAAAAAAGTAAAGTTTTATGAGACAGGACGCTGGGGTAGGATAGGGGTAACTTGATGGGATGATAACAACTGGATATCTTTAGTCACACTGAATGTTGACTGTGTCCATGGACAGAAACTTCTCAGAGTAAGGAGATATGAAATTGATGCATAAAAATAAAAGAAGTTCAAAGTGAATCATTTTATTTTTACATATTACTAATCCCACAGAAATTGGATTAATTTGCCTTTAGAAGTGCTATGTTGACCTGGAAGCTGTAGATTCCTCTTTGTTTTGTGTCCTTGTTTTCTTTTAAGTTTGGTTTTAATTTCAAAGGGGAAGTTATAAAATTTACATGGGCAGAGGGTATAGATATGAGGGAACAGGGAGGTAACTGGTAACAGAATGCATGGTGTGGAAAGACAGATAGAATCAATAACAGTAAAACAAAATTTGTATTTCCCAAAGGAGACAAGATATATAGAATGTAGTCAAGAAAATATACAAATGGAAGAATGTGAAGAGGGTCTACCCTCTTCTTGACCACCCACTTCTTGGTTTGACTTAAGGTGTGAAAAAATGTTGACAAGTCCTATGTGTCTCACTGAAAGAAACTCTCCTTTGTCCTGGACTGGATATAATTCTTAGTTGCTTGTAGTTTACTTCTTTTCTGGCCATAAAAGAGACCCCCTCTTTTCTTTTATTTTTTATAAAAGATACATATTTAATTGAAATAAAATTAAACTACCTTGTCCTACCTTTTCTTTTACCCTCTCTTTGTACTTCTTCAAATGGCTCTAACTTATGTTGTGATTATTTTTGTTAAACATATACACACACATATCTATTTTTGTTTTATTTATATATAGCTCCATGGCTGACCATTCTTACTTGAACAATAAAAAAAAAATCACTCTATTCTCTTGTCTAAAAGAGCCTATTTTCTTTACCCTCTGTATATAATCATTCTCACTATATCTCTTTCCTCAGTACTTTTGCTCTCCAGACCACAGTTCCTCATGTGATACTTCAGATTCTGTATAATATTCCAGGCACATATGCTCACTCGACAATATTTACTTATTTCCCTTAAGATATGGGAAGGATGTTTATCAATGCTCAGATAAAAGCTTTTATTCTTCCTCAGCTATAATGATGATATTGTTATTTCAGTTTTAGTGCAAAGGTCAGCAAGTTCAGTTTCATTGAAGACTTCAATTTGGAATTATATTTTTTTACAAAGAGGACAAGATTCAATGTTTAATGTAGTGGCAATAACTAACTGATGTTAAATATGTGTGCCCAAATCCTCCCAGGAGACAGGATGAGCTATAGTGCATCTTGGGAAGAAAGGTAAGTGATAACAAAGACATAGAAAATGTGAAGATGATGGGCCCTTACGGAGATCTATATTCAGGAAATTACCTATCTCTAGTCTAGACATTGCTAATACCCCAAGAAAACTACATAAAATTCCAAATTCATGCATCTTGATTACATGCATCACCCTTTCTCATAACAACTACTCTTTTCCTTTGCAAATCCCCCTTCTACCTTAAAATAAAATAAATTTAAAATAAACAAAAAAGAGAAAAAAAGCTTCAACATTGACACTGTAATATGAGACAGTAAGTCACACTGTATTCCCTTAAGTTCATATAATTTTTTGCAAGTATTTATTCTGAAGACTAATTGGTCTCTTTTTTTAATTAATTAATTTATTTTTAAGGATTAAGCACAATTGGCAAATACTTAACTAAATTAAACACAAAAGGTAAAACCTACTTCAATAAACCTAGAAATTGAAAGGAAAACATAACAGATATGAATGAAATTCCAGAAAATCATAAGGACATACATTACAAATTTGTTTTGATAAATTGAAGATTCTGAAAAAAACTGTTAACGTTTTAGGCATCAAAATTAAACCTAAATTCAATGAATGATTTTAACAAATGCATATTTTGTAACCCTGGAATAATTGAAATACTAATAAAATACCCCATACCAAAAATAAAAAAAAAGCAGCAATAACAAACAAACACAAGAAAATAAAGAATTACTACAGAACTTTCCTCTAACTTAAAAAAAAGACAAACACATATCACATAATTTCATAAAACTTAAAATAAACAAAGCCTTTAAAATTTACAAAGCCAGTGAAACCCTGATATTTAATTTGTCTCTTTAGAGGCCTTCAGTCTCTGCTACATTATTGGTTTTTGATCTTTACTTTGGCTTTATTTGGATATTCAGTTGTTCCTATGTGTTGTGAAGATCCTGCAGCTCTAAATCTACAGGGCTACCCCCTTTATGTGCTTAAGGAAATTATAGATTTGGTGGACCATGGTCAACTCATTGCTATAGTTTAGGGCTTGGATGGTTTCAAGGTTGGTCTGTCTGACAGATCTCTCCCATCATTACCATCAGGGTGTCCTCTTTAGCATTTCTCTAGATAGTTCCCCTTATGCAGCACGAAACAGGGGACCAAATTAGATTTCCTGCTTTTATGTCCTCAGGGCTAGCTCATCTACATCTATACCACTAGGATCAGATCTACTGTATTGTACAGGAAAGTGCAGAAAACCTTGTTGAGTTCCTGATTTTAGTTGCATTGCTTTGAGTTTCTCTCCATTTAGATTGATGTTAGCCATCAGCTTCTTGTAAATCAACTTTATTACATTTAGGTATTTTCCCTGTATTCCTGATCTCTTCAGAACTTTTTATCATAAAGGAGTGTTAGAATTTGTCAAAGGATTTTTCAGCATATGAAGATATAATCATGTGTTTTTTTTTCCTTCAGTTTGTTTATATGATGAATGACATTTACAGTTTTTCATATAATGAACAATCCCTGCATTTCCAGGATAAAGCCTACTTGATCATAGTGAATGGTATTTTTTATATGTTGTTGGATTTGGTTTGCGAGAATTTTGTTGAGTATTTTTGCATCAATATTCCTGAGGGAAATTGGTCTTTAATTCTCTTTCTTTGTTGCATCTTTGAGTGGCTTGGATATCAGGGTTATTGTGGCCTTGTAAAAAGAGTTTGGCAATATTCCTTTAGTTTCTACTGTATAGAACCTTTTGAGGAGTAATGGTATTAGCTTTTCTTTAAATGTCTGGTAGAATTTGGAAGCGAAACCCTGTGGTCCTGGGCTTTTTTATTTGGGAGACTTTTAATGAGAACTTCAATTTTTAAGAGGGTTATAGGTCTGTTTAGTTCTTTAATCTGATCTTGATTTAATTGTGGTAAGTCATACCTCTTTAGAAAACTATCCATTTCTTCTAGGTTTATCCATTTTAGTATAGATTTTCTTTTTTTTATTAATGGTAAATGTTTGTATTTATTTTAAAAAGCACAATTGCTATTAGGCTTTTTCTTCCAACAAAAGCTAATATAATAAGCTAAATTATTTTCCATACAGAAATTTTATCCATAAATGACTTAAATTCATTCCAACACTGAAACCTATGAAGAACTAGAAAAAGTACAAAGCAAAAACTTTTGAGTCAACCTGTTTTCTTTTTGAACATACTGTATTTGGAATCGCAGACATATACTGAAGGAGACAGAAAAATGTGCACTTAATCTACCCATCAGCATTAAGAATGGCGTGTAATTCATAATTTTCTTTCAACTAATTTTTTAATTGAACCATTAAATGAAGGGTTTGACTTGGTTTGGTTTTCACTTGAAAAGAATATGATCTGCTTCCAGAACTGATTTTCTTTTTGTACTAGACACAAAATATGTGCCCTGCCCTTTCCCCAACAGCCCTTTAAGTTCACTTTACATAATGACAGCAGACATTATTTTTTTTTGGTAATAGTGTGATGGCTCTAATCAGTTTTTAAAAAACAGAAGCAAAACCCAAATATCAAGTGCAAATGTAGAGCACTTCCCTTAAAGAATTATGCTAGCCTAGCACATATGCAGAGCCCCTTTGCTTAGCAGTATGAGTAGGAACATGCATATCATGACCCAGAGCACTAAAGGTTGCCTACTACAAAGTTTGAAGTGTTGCCAATTTAATAATTCTTTCAAGACACTGAAAAATTATGCAGATGGAGTTTCCAAAAATATATTAAAATATGCTTAAACTGTTAAAAAGCCCTGAGTCAGAATTTTCAGTACCTTCCTGAAAGTATATACTCAAACAAATGGTATATTTGTTTATTCCATAAAAAATTAGAAGACCACTCTGCTTTTAAGGAAAAAGTCTTGCTTGTGAAATAAATGACAAGCCCCTTTTCCTGTACCTATTACTTACATTCTCCCCCAAAAAATAAAAAAACAAAAAACCAAACCAAACAAACAAAAACACCCAACCCACTTGTAATTGTACCCCCAGGTTGTTTCTTTTTTCACTCACAAAGTGAGATGCTAGAAAGGGGAAAGAAAATCAATTCTAATAGAAAAGGAGGTAGAAAATGTCAGAGTAGCAACTTAACATTATTAACTATCTACTTATATTTTATGTTGTAAATTGACACACAAATAGGCACTCAATCAGCCACTGAAGCTCAGTATAAAGGATTTCTTCACCGCAATAAAGCAACATATGCACTGGACACCATTAAACAGCTTCCTCACATTTAATATTTAAAGACATACAACTGTAATCATCAAAACTGCTATTGTGTTTGTGTGTTTGTATGCAAGTTACTGTCAAAGGATGTACATGATGAAGAAATATCAATCAGAACCTTTCTATGTAATATTCAAGTAAGTTAATTTGGACACTACTTTGAAAGAAAAATATATTGTGAAACTTTTGATAGGCAGACTCAATGACGAGTGACGTTTATAACAAGACACAAATCACTAGTGAAAATCTATTACCTTCCCAATTTAGATTAAAGCCAAAGCTAACTGATTTCTTATTTAAATATATTTTGCCCCCTCTGGCTCAAAATGAAATAATAAACATTTTAATTAACAAACATGCAACAATAACAGTTATGGCAGGAAAGAGATGCCCATGCCACAAATTTCAGGAATACAATGTCTACCTAAGTTTATATCCTGCAAACATAAATGACTCTATTCAGTAATTTGAATGTTTGCTTTACAGGTACTCAGAACCCTACAGCACAGAGGAAAGGAAGAATAGAGTATTCGATGGCTATGACATTTCAACTGTGCAGGATAAATTTCCATACCTGTTTCCCAACAAAATGAGTGGAAGTGACAGTGCTGAATTGTACATTTAGAAGCAGTCAGGATAACAAAAGTATGGTGTGGTTCTTATTGTCATAAAAAAAAGAAAATAAAAACAAACAAAAAAACCCCAGAAATGTATCCTATGAGTTAGCTTTTATACAAATTATTACTACAAACATTTCAGATAGTCTGAAAGAATGATTATAGACCTTAAAAAGAAAGCTGTATTAAAATTTGTAATTTACAAAACAACTGTCAAGACATATGAAAGCCCTGTTTATTTTTTATGAGATATGCCCTCTCCACAACTCTCCTTTCTCTATGCTTCCTGCTAGTTTCCTACTGCAGCACCCCCCACCAATGTCTGAGACCAGCTCTGCTCCATCCAGCATTGTCTTAGTCAACAAGTTTATTTATTCCTAGTTAAGAAGTGGCCAGAATTCAGGCAACACCTAGGATGTTCATATGTGTAAAAATGACCCAGCAAGTTTTAAATTTTGAAATTGACAAATCTCAAACAGCATGCATTTCAACAATCTAAAATAAAATGTTCTTTCAGGCTAAAATCATCAAAAATATAAGTTTAAGAAATTATTTCCAGTTAATTTTATGTTTCAATAGACTTCTGGTTAATTTGCCATTATTAAGTTACAAATACCTTAAGCATACTTTGGGAAACTAAACATTTACCTAGTATAATATTCTTACACTAATATAGAACTATCTCTCTTGAAAACATTGCTCTCAATAAAATTATGTGTGTATACAGCACAGAGAAGAATGTTAACTATGTGAACAAGTGCAACTGTGCTAGCACCATCCAGTAAGTTGTGTCTATTTAGAGTGAGAAAGTCTCAGCTGAAAAAAGGAGAAAATGTGGTGGAGCAAGAAAGTACAGAAAAAGATTCCAAATACTGCTCCCCAAAAGCTTGCCTGAAACACCAGCAGAAATGGGCTACAGTGCCTCGGGACCCTGGGGTTTTACTTGTTTTGTTTTGGTTTTGTCCACAAATGATACAAACAACTGCTGAGTGAACTTTGAGTGTACTAAGAAACTGACTTTTTTCTTTTTCCTATCAAACCCCAGAAGCCTCATGCCTTAAAGAAACAAATGCAAGTCACTGTTTAAAAAGAATTCCTAAAATTCTAAGGGAAGTTAGAGAGTTATTCTGAGGCATAGGAAACAGAGGCTTGGGGGACAAGAAGAAGAGATACCCAATGGGCCGGGGACCTCCAAGAGACTACAAGGTAGCAGTTCAGAGTGAGGAGGAACATAACTGGCATGATTAAGCTCTTGATCTTACCATCTCCTGCAAACACAAGAAAATGTATCATAATTTTAGGTCCCTGAAGATATGAACAGAACATCCCTATTTGTAAAATAAACAGCCAAGTGACAAAGAGAAATCCACAGGTCCCAGCAATAAAGACTTTATGTCTTCTCTCAAAGAAGTTACTGTGCTGTGCTCTAACAGGGAGGAGAGGGAACAAGGAGCTAGCTGGACTCAAGCCTTAGACTGGCAGCCCAAAGAGAGAAAAGGACTTAAGTGAGATGCAGCTGTGGCCCACAGGTTCTTGGATTGGCAGACTGTGTATAGCAGCCATTGTCCAATAGGCAGCCTCTGGAAGAGAAGAAAAGGTCCTCACTTCTGATATTTCCCAAGTCTGTGAGTCTGTCTCTTTATGTAAACATCATATCATCTGATGTATCTTTAAAAAAACAAAAATTAAAACAAAACCCTTCAAATTATACACAGAAAATGACTTCATTGGTTCCTAACTACATAGCTAAATAGAGTCACAACATAACATTGCTAATTTGAAACTAACAAAAACTGTATTGTCCAAAGTGATTAAGAGCTGTTGGATGTGGTGGGGTACCCATCTTATAATCCCATAAATGGAAGGCAGAGACAGGAAAGTCATGAGGTTAAAGCCAGCCAGAGCCACACATTAAGTTCCAGGCCAGCTCAGAATAATACATAGTGGGACACTATCTCAAAACCAAAAGGGAGAAATACAGCAGTTACTCAGCTAAACACAGATATGAAACTGCTGAGTCTACAACACAGGCAGCACAGCTCACCATGATGCCCGACAAAGGTGGTGAAAGGTAAACCAACAGCAACAAAGTGCAACCAGGCTGAACACTCTGCTCTCCCAGGTTTAGTTGCTATAGCAGAAAACAAAAGTAAGCTAGCCATTTTTAAATGTGGAAAAAAGAACTAACCCCAAGGAAAATTAAAAGAGTATACACTTATATACAGTATATAGTAGACACTACTGTAAAAAGCTGATAGTTTTTATATACTAGCAGTGAGGAATCTCTAAACACTTATGTGTATATTTATGCTAAATACAAAGGTTACTCATTTAAAGGAGATAAAATGCTTAGCCCCCTTCCAAATCTACATGTAATCACATGCTTTTCCATAAATGTCCCTGCACTCTTTTCTAAGTATGTGATATTAAGCTATTTATTGTATCTTAGCTATCATTGGCAGTTTGAAGAATATTCATCTCAAGTATAAGAAAAACTATGTTTTGTTTGTTTGTTTGTTTGTTTTAGCAAAAAATACTACCTGGGAGAGTGGAAGTAAGGCTTTTGATGATGACAGAATCTGTAACACTGTCAGAATTAGCAAACAGAAGAAATGATTGCAACCTCTAATAATGCATTATCTTATTGAGCAGACCTTAGAGGCACAAACAGGATGGTATGTGTGCACTGATTAGATTAAGCCCAGGTCAGTTGTCCCAGAGAAAATGGAAATTACTTTTCACAGATCTTTTTCTGCAAATGGCCAATCCAAACAGTGACAAGTTAATACAAGTACAGTGGTAATGGTCAGTCAGGAGGTTCACTTGCATGTTTCTATAGTAGCCTTCAATTTCTCACTAGAATTTTGCTTTTCCTTCTACTGCTGATTTTGAAACTCGTCATTTATTTAAGCTAGTCAATTTTCCTTGTAAGTCTACAAAATAAAGTCATTAGTCTTTTAGAACATGCTTTCACTTTCTTAATTCTGAACAATTATTTGAATCATATCTAGCTATTATAAATACAATCTTTCCTTCAGCACTGCCTCAGCCACATGGTATCTCTATTATACTTTCATCATTTCCCACATGTGACATAGTTTTATTTGCCCAATCACCTTACATATGACTTTTTGGAATAGCTATGTCATTTCACCATATGATAATTTATATGATTATGATAATTATAAAATCATGAAAGAATATTGATCTTATATGTCACTTTTAAGGTTTAACTTATGTATAAATTTAAAAAGACACATGCAGTAAAAACAAATGTGACAGGAGGTCCTTAGAAGATTTTCTCCTTTGAAGTTAAAAGCAAATTTTCTATGAATTATCATAGATTTGATATTCCAAATTTAAGAGGAAAACACACACAAAATCATCAATTTCACACATTGTATGACTTGGTTGTGATAGTGTATATGTATACAGTTCAATTATTCTAATTAAAAATTATAAAATTACAAGAAAACCCATTAAACTTCCAATTAGCTTTAGAACCTACTAAGATCTCCTGATCACATACTTTAGCTAACAAAACACTCAGCGTTTCTTAATCAGTACAAAAGAATCCTTCCTTCAATTGCTTTTCCACAAATCGGGCATTCACTCATTCGTTCTCCACAGAGTTGGCATGTTCCGTGGCCACAGAGAAAAATCATGTTCTTCAGTTGATCCAAACACACAGGGCACATTGTCTGCTCCTTAATGTCCTGCAGCTGTACGTCTGCATTGACTTTAGTGTTGTCCTTGTCCTTCTGCAGCACCAGAATATTCCCTCTTGAGATATCATCAGAGGGGTCTTCCGAACTCTTCCCACCACTGCACATAATGAAAGGCACCCTTCATTCAACTACTGCTCAGCACTGTACACACTTTTTCATCAGGCTGTCACAGTTCTCACAAGCACACATATGTCCACAAGGTTGAAAAAGTACAGCCGCTTTCTTGTCAGACCATACCACACATTCTTCAATCTTTGTTCTGGACTGAACTTGTTCTTTACAAATGAGGCATTTCTTGTCATATGGGGAACACAAAGAACAAGTTGCAATGTGTCCAAAAGGACCAAAAAGAATATCTCTGTTCATGTCAGAGCACACCATACATTCCTCTAAAGTTTCAGAATCATTGCTAATCATAGAAGGACTCCGAGAACCTACTGGGCCACTGACTTTTTCTCTATGACATTTTGCCAGTGCTTTGCAGAGACTTGGGTCAGGACAGAGATCCAGTGGTGATTGACCTTTCTTATTTCGAATTCTGAGGTCAGCACCACTGGCTGCCAAGAAACAGGCAACAGATGCTGCACTCTTCCCTGGGTACCAAGTCCCATTATTAATGTGTTTTTTGATGGTTCCCAGGCAGCATCTAACTTCCCCACATCTTGCATGTCTTGTAGCTGGCGTAGCTGAGACAAAGCGTGGTGCCTCAAAGCCTCATGCAAAGGAGTATCTCCATCTTTATCCTGAATGTCTAGCTTAGCACCTGCACAGACCAAAAGACTAACAATCTGGGTGTGCTGTCGTTCAACAGCAAGGTGTAGGGCAGTTTGCTGGTTCACATTTTGGATATCCAGGTTTCCATTTCCTTGATGTACCAACAGCTCAGCCACTTCCACATGATTATTTAGGGCAGCCAGGTGCTTTTCATCCACAATCCACCATCTTGGTTATTTTGAGAGTAAAGCACACATTGCAATGGGATTTCCTCTTAGTGCGGCATGATGCAGGGCATTGAACCCATTGTTGTTTGTGATGGTCACATCTGCTCCAGTTTCCAAAAGAAATGCCAGGAGGTCATCCCGCTTCTTGCTTATGGCATCATGGAGAGGGGTATCACCTTCAGAATCCTGGAGACTGGGATGACAACCGAAGTCCAGCAGTGTCTTCACAACCTCAAGATGACCTTTATTGACAGAAATATGCCGAGGCGTCTGCCTACGCTTATTATGGGGATTCAGGTCAGCACTGCCTTGATGCAGGACTTCAAAAACCGCACCCTCATCTCCAAAGGCTGCATGGTGAACGGCTCGATCTCCATCTTTATCCTCTACTTCTACATCTACATTTTGCTTCAAAAGTAACTTCAAATTATCAACATGTCCATTTTGACTAGCAGCTTGCATAGTTGTGTGGCCAGCACACTGCCCATTTACATCCATTTACATCCATATCTGGTCTTTTCAGCAAATCTTCTACTTTAGCCACATCCCCATTGGCAGCAGCCTTACCCAGCTCTTCATTGAGGTCACCAGATTCTTGAGTTTCAAATAATTTCTTCAGAAGCCGTGAAGATGCCACCTTAGAAACTGCTGCAGGATTATACGTCCAAGATATTCCACAAACTTCTACCTTTAAATCACTGTCTTTATAAATCTGTTGTAATTGGCCAACTTTACCTAAAGTTGGAAGCATCGCTTCAGCCCATTCACTGTGTCCTCTTTGGAGAAATTTAATTCTTTCCAGGTCATAACAAATTGCACAAGATCACCCACTTGGAACTGTGAGGTGCCTCCTTCTGCACCCTGTGCTGCCTCCCCACTTCAGACAATATTTGCTTTAGTGAGAACGACAGGGTTGAAGGTCTACCTATTGCCACTTGGGTACTGTACTACAATGTCATGATCTTCATCAATGCCACAGACAGTTCCAGTTATATTTAAAGTCTCGAACATCCCATCAGTCCATCCTCCGTGACCATGCTGTAAAGACTGTACAATTTGTAGGTCAAGGTCTATATTTACCAGGTCACCAATCTGCAATCCACCAGGATTGCTGTTGCCATTCTGCTCACCTAGCACAGAGCAATGATCTCTGTAGAAAGAACCTCGTTTGGCATCCTGAACACACTTCAGATCAGACATGCCCTCAAAGCCAACTCTGTAAAGGTTCTTAGAACCATTATTGCAGAGAATATATGCTGCACTGTGTGAGCTTGATGCACTCCAGTCTTGGATTTCTGTTACCTTTCTTCTATGCCCATTGCCGCCATCTTGGTCTTCCCACTGCCAGTCTACTCCTCGTACCACTCTGGCACCTGCAAAAATTCCTCTGGCTGTAATCTTCTTAGATTTTCTACAAGACTCTAGCAGAACCAGTTCACTTCCTGGTGTAGTGATTCTGTAAAAGTGGTGCCTTAAGTGATGTTTACCTCCATGATAACAAACGGTGCACAAGTCATAATTTTTATACTCAATGAACACTTCCATCAAATGCCATGATTGTTTGTTGTCTGCAAGTAACACATAGTTCCATCATGCTTGATGCCGGTGGGTGCGCTGTCCAGTATGTGCAGGTCATAGGCCCCGGAGTAGCGGTAGTTTGCAGCCATGCCATTGCCCCACACCAGCACGACCTCCTCCGGGCTCTCGAAGCTCTGCACAGTGCCCACATGGCCCTCTCTGCTGTCCTGCTTGCCCCACTTCCAGTTAGGGCCGCCCACTACTCGGGCGCTGATGCCCTCCACCATCACTCAGTTGTTGCCTCCAGCAGGAGAGCCATGAGGGAGCTGGGCCCGGGCCGCACTCTGGGCACCTGCGTGGGCGGCAGCGAGCCCCGCCAGACGTGGGACCGACTCACCAAGCGGCTGAACAGTCCCCAAGAAACCCTTCTCCCGGGCTGGGCCATCGCGGCTCTGGCTCCCGCTGGAGGCCCGCCCGCGGGGGCTCGCAGGTGGGGGCTTGCAAGTCGAGGGCGAGCGGCCTTGGGCTCTGCCGATTGCCCCGGGCTCCCAGGCCAGGCTACAACGATGGCTGCCAACAAACCTCGCTCTCCCCGGGTCCTCCGCGCTCCAGGCCAGGGGAGGCTAGCCAGGGCACAGCAGCGAGTGCAGTGGGAGGCCAAGCAAGCTAATGTCTCTCAGCGGCCCCCAGCCGCTGGCTCTGGCCTGGGCGCCCGGGAGGAGCCTTTGTGGTGAGCAGCTGCTTAAGCGGCCGGTGAGCAGCCAGTGCCCAGGCGCCGCTTCCCTCAGCCTCTGTGCACACTGCCCCGCTCTGCCACTGAATCCCCGACAGAGGAGAGTGGCTCCACATCCGGGTAACACCGAGTTCCGGGCCTGCACCTCATGAGCAACTGCAAGGTGGTCCTAGGCGAGAAGAAGGTAGGAAGGGTTTGGGGGAGTCGCGCAATCCAGGGAAGAAAGAGAAGGAATGCATCCCTACGCCTAGAGTATAGATTTTCAAAGTATGACTTGATAATTCTCTGAATTTCCACGATGTCTGTTTTTATGTCCCCCTTTTCATTTCTTTTATTATTATTATAATTTTGAACGAATAAGTCACACTTTCTATCCTTGTATATCCTTATTCAAGGTCCCTTCCCCCTCCCACCACATCAGGTTATTTTTTTCTTCACAATTCCCCATCCCCTCCCTGGGCAGGCAGCAGACAGTCCTATGGTCCCACTGACCCAATAATGCTTAGTTCAGTCTCCACTCCTGGTAGATCCAAATTTGTCCCCCCTCTCTCAAAAGTGAGTCAGGTGTTCCTTTAGGTGGAGTGGAATCCCAAGGGTCAGTCCAGGGTGTTTCTGATCCCAAGCTGTTTATTTGTTGTGGC